>JACMIF010004631.1:0-11997 GCA_014805445.1 Diplogasteroides magnus | reverse complement strand
CTAAAGGTGGTTTTATTGTTCACTCGTCAAGGGCTCTCGAAAAATACATAGTAGGATCAAAAACCTCGAGACCGGTCCTGACCATTCCATTGTTAGTATATTCTCTTTTGTGTTGAGCCATGCGAACATTTATACCTGGTGAGCTAACAGGGTATGGCATTGTGGCAGAGCATATACTCAACACTAGGGGTTCTAAATCAGTAGTAGTGCGTATTCGTGTATGATCTGATTCTCGGATGGCTATTGTCTCACTCATGCGATTGACAACCGCTCCACTAGATACAGACCATAGACGAATGCACCCTACTACTGATTTAGAATCCCTACTCAACACTCTTAAAGTATACACTCTTCCAAGTTATCTACCAACCTCGTCACTCGAATCCTGTTCTGCCTTGATGTTCAAACGCCTTCCCTTCCTATTGGGTGCCTTCTTCCTCTGAAGAACTACCTGGAATGATGAGAATATCCATCGGAGGGTTTCAAAATTAATAGTAAATTGCGTTTTTAAAAAAATATCTTTTTAAAAAAAACAAAAAAAAAGGTCAACAGCCGTTTGAGAGCGAAATGAGATTAGACATATGACAAATGCACTTTCCTACCGTTTTCAAGCCTATTCAATACCACTCTGACCCTGTCACCGACCTGTTTTCCCTCTTCTTCTTCTTCTTTGTCGTCCATTGAAGACGCCATGTCCACGCTCTCGTCGAAATCCATGCAGCTACCAACGGCAGAGCTTGCTGGAAGAGAAATTCGTAAGAAACCAACAAATGGAGACCGAAAAACTACTAGCTATAGCAGTTCCACTCCCACTCCCACTAAATTGCAGAAGTTTTTCACTGTAAATGAATATTTACCTGCATCGGGCGAAGCTGGAGCTCCTCCGATCAGTTCTCCGGCCAATTTTGACACCAGCGACTGAAGTTGAATTTGAGATTGAATAAAGCGAAATGTAAGGGGTGTCCTCACTATGTTCTAATCTCGTAATCGTTTCCTAGGTATGAAATCGGTATTAAAGTGCATTTCTCATTCGTCTACTCCACTCGGAGTCGACGACCTCCGACCTGGAATAGACGAATGAGAAATGCGCATGAAATATCGAAATTGGTACACGTTGCTACCGATTTAGCAATCCTTTTCCTAACTGACAAACCTCATCATTCGAACTCTCCTCATCTAGCATTCTGGAACGTTTGGACTTCTTCGTTCTCTTGCGCTTCTTCTGCAATGATTGATCTTTTGATCATTACGAAACAATTTCCTAATACCTGTTAGTTCCTAATACGAACACACAGAAAAATACTATCGATTTGGCGGCGAATACTACGGCTGGGCGGTAGTTTGGCTCTTCATACTGCCCCCCAACCCTAGTGTCCACCGCCAAATCGGTATTTTTTTAAAAATATAACCTGTTTGCCCTTGGCATTGTTTTCTTCTCTGTTCTCGATCCTCTGCATCTTCTTTCCTTCCTCGATTTCCATGGTCGTGTCTGCTTCTGCAATTTAACCTATCACAGCCATTCCCATGCTGCATAATAGGGTTTCTAAATCGGGAGTAGATTGCATTCATCTGTTGCCTGATTCACGAGGAGCGATTGTCTCATTCATGCAACAGGCAACCGCTCCTCGGGAATCAGACAGCAGACGAATGCACTCTACTCCCGATTTAGAAACCCTAGTGCATAAGTTCCAATGCTTGCAGGTACTGCAGGGAAAGCTACTCACCCGGAGTCAGTGTGCCCGTCATCTGCGGTCCAGCGTTATCTTCAGCCATTACCGGCACAGTCTGAATGAATACCAATTTAATTTGTGTCGATCATTTCCACATCGCTCGAAAGAACACTCATCAATTATCGCTTATAATCAGACCCGGTTAAGGCACAATTCTCGAAGAAGAATGAAAACAACAAACATCATCATTCGATTCCTTCTGCATGGATCGCATTCTATAACGCTTCTGCGTTGCCTTGGGCATCTTCTGACGCTTCGTCTGGAATAAAGAAGTTGTCAAAATTACCCGTCCCTACTCAATATAGGAGATTCTTAATCGGCAAGGAGTGCAGTTCTCATTCGTCTAATATACACGGTTATATCTGCGTTCGATAGATAGCCTCCCCTCAAAGAATAAACGAATGCAACATCAACACCAACCTCATTTCCCTCCTCCTCAATTTCCTTTCCATTATCACTCTTCGGGGGTGTCAATTCGTTGCCTTCAACGACTGGAATTTCAGCTTCAATGGGAGCTGCAAATGAAGAACATGTTTTAAGTCATGATACACAAACAACACATATTTACAAGCAACGGTCTGTGGCTGTTAATTTTTATTAAATTTAAAATCATGCATAATATGAATTTTTGAACAAATCGATTGAATCGAACATTGAATTTATACCTGTAGCGGGCGTCTCAGTGGATCGAAGTGCTTCGCGACGCTCCTCAGCCATCGCCAAAATGGCCTGAAAGCAATTTTGTTGTGATTCGTCAATATCTTCTAGCAAGGAAAATTGGAAATTTTCAGTAAAAAATATAGTTCAGTATACATCAAAAATAAGATCGCTGTGTCATGTTATGGCGCAAATATCCGTGTGTCATTAGAAAGATCTCACCTTCAACAGTGACTGAGCAGTGCATGCATGTAGTCCAACACTGGCTCTGCAGAGAGCTCTGGCCTGTGAGAGCACATCGTCCGCGATCTGAAAGTATCCATTAGAATATCGTATGGTGTCGCATGCGAGTCGTTTAGTGCATTCGTCAAAATCAGAAACAGCGGCTCCTCAGAGAGAAGAGACACGAGGAATGCACTAAGAGACTCGTGTGCGACACCTTAGAATATCACTTTCGCCATTCCAATCCATCAATACAATGGATAATTTAAGTCGCATTTTTCCTAATCTTTTATAGAATTTGAAAACATACCGTTCCAGAGTGCATCTGCTGCAGAAGCAGTGAGCACATGTGAGACTGTTCTGAAATACATCAACGGTCTAATTGAATACAATGACTCTATGCGTCTAGATTCGCTACGGTGTTGTCGTCTCAAAAAGCAGATCAACAAAACTCGGAGAAGCTCAAGCACTTCACAGTTATGGCGAAAATGTCCATTGTGCCGCAAAAATGCACGAACCAGCTACTTGCTGTCTCTCTCCGGTCGACGACTGTGCTATCTCATGAGCGAACTCGACGCTGACTTGAATCTTTTTCTCGACTGACGAGGTCATTCTAGCCAAGGTTGCCAGCAAAAGCTGAGGCTGAAAGAAACGCTTTGTACAAAGATAATCGGTAGCAAACACTATGTTGTTATATCTTCGCCCTAACAATACTGCAATTTCAGGATGAAAACCCCGGCAATTGATCGAGTAATGGATATGTAAGAATAAAAACAACAGGGATACCAATTAAGGGAATTATGGCTAGAATTACTTATGAGGCTAGGAAAACATCATAAAGACACTGTGAAAGAAAGTGATAACGATTGAGCGTCGGAAAGTCACATAAGAGGGCTACGAATGTACAAAGTCGACTAAAATGACATATTCGAAAGTGATGTACATGTCAGGATAGTGAATAATTGAGGAGAGCAGCAAGAAAGGAAAGGAACAGCGTTTTCGGGGGCATTGCCAGAAGGCGGAACGAGAACGACGAAGAGGAAGAAAACGAGGGCGGAGATCATACATGAAAGGGATATTCTGACGTGAACATCAATTTTGAGCGGTTCTCTGTGATTCCCAAGAACGATCGCTAGGTAGGGAAATGGGAAGTAAGAATATCCGAAAGGAAACATTTCCATGTGTAAATAATAATGATTAGTGAAGGCAGAATGAATGACAAAGCTTTCTTCCTGTCTATTTTCTCTATCGCGCGGTCGTATAAAAACGCTAAAGACGAACCAGTGAATGAGGACGAAGAAATAATGAGTGCACTTCGCCATTATTTCTGCCTTCTCTAATAATGATTGTATAATATTATAGATTAGGGTTTCTATATCGGGAGAAAAGTGCATTCGTCTGTTGTCTGATTCCCGAGGAGCGGTTGTCTCATTCATGCAACCGACAACCACTCCCCGTGAATCAGACAGCAGACGAATGCACTCTACTCCCGATTTAGGAGCCCTATTATATATAAAAGCGCCTATTATGCATCCTAACTGAACTGTTGCTCGGATCTTTTGATCTCCCACTTGAAACTTATTCCTTGACGACGAAATAGCACGTAAAAGTGAGAGACCAGGGCGGCATCCAGGTGTGAGATGCGTACTAGGAATAACAGTTCAGATAGGATGCATAATATCTGTAAAACGGAATGCGCATTGATTTTGCTAATTAAGAGGGTAATGGGTGGCTTGATACAACAACAAAAGAAGCAAGTGAAATAATAAACAACGATTGAGAACCGTCCACTCAAAAGAAGAAAGCTTTCATGGTTGAATAAAATAAGAGAACAGAGCGAGAAAACAGTGAATAGCGGTCAAATGCAATTGAGTACAGAGTATTTTGGAGGGGTCGGATAGGCATGACCTGTAGGAAAATGTATTGTGAAATGAGGAAGAGAACTGCGAACGTGATGTAGTCTAACGCAGGAAATCGAGGAGCAGGGCATGCTAAGATCGTTGGAAGGGGACAAAAGATATATTAGCAAAAGACACACATCTTTTCACAAATACATTACAGTGGCTTCTGCTTCTAAAACTGTAATTGATATCCATTTATGAAGGCACATTTTAATGTTTTCAACTTAAAAATAATTATCAGACCCTTTTCTCCTATTATTCACTGTTATTCTTCCCCGTGGCTTATGCAAGAACACGGCGATATTGTCAAATGAACACTCTATCATCTCCCTCTTCCTCGCACTGGTAGTCCTAATTTTCGTTATGCCGTGCGAGGGGGCACCCCACTTGTGTTGTTTCTGTTCAGTCCGTTTATCATATTGAAAATCGCTAATTTGAAATGTGACGAATGCAAAACGAGGTTGGAGCAAAAATTCATGTTTCTGATTATTGTTGTTGCGTTATCTCAAGAATCGACTGCTTAGTTCTTTATTTTGCGCTAAAAGTCATCTGAAATTAAGTCGGTTTGTTTAGAACCGCGATGTTGGAATCGAATGACCAACAAAAGAAGGCTATCAGCAAAGCTGTGAGTCTTTTCGTTTAATGTTTCGATTCAAAAACACATTTGTCTAAAAATAGTCAAAAGTCGTACAATAAATATCGTAGCCAGCTTATGAATAGATATTGCGAACTTCAGCTGGCGAACAACTCCTGTCTGTGCGCGAGTTTTACTTGCAACGCAACCACGGAGAACAGACAATTGCTCGGTTTGTCGATGACTTCATTCCTTAATGGACTTTTAATATTTCCAGAGCTCGCTCATCGATCCGCAGTGTTGATTGAACAATTTCACACTGGACAGGTAACATACAGCCTTGAGGTTTATAAAAGGAAGTAAAGGGCATTTGTCATTCGTCCGATTCATTCGGTGCGGTTGTCTATCGAATGTAGAGAAGCCTGCTCCGCGGAGATTAGATGAATGCACTTTACTACCATTTTGGAAGCCCTATTAGAGAGGTAAGCTGTATGAATCCAGTAGTTGAAACAGCGACGGCGAAACGAAGAATGCAGTATGACTCATTAGGGTTTCTAATTCGGGAGTAGAGTGCATTCGTCTGTTGTCTGATTCACGAGGAGCGGTTGTCTATTGCATGAATGAGGCAACCGCTCCTCGTGAATTATACAACAGACGAATGCACTCTACTCCCGAATTAGAAACCCTATGACGCATAAGCTCTTCAGGTGCATGCCAGAATTCACTCTGAAATCGACAGTAGCGCCAGTTACACTGGAAACATCGTAAACAACGCCTGGGTTACGGTTGTGCAGGTATGCAATTTTCTTGCGATTACAATGGCGTGGGGAGTTAAATGGTCGACCAACTGTTCATCATTACTTTTTCTTGATCCCCATTACGTTTGACATTTGCGTTGGTCGACCAACCTATTCTCATTTTCGATAGAGAGCTGTGGGGGAGCAGAAAAGTGAGTGAAAATGTGTTGGTCCACTATTTCTTTTTCCACCAGTCGATTATTTATGATTTTGAAGAGGATTGTTTTGCATCACGCCAATGTATCACTAAAATTTAACTCTTCAGAGTCTACTTCTCCTGACTGAAGCGTATTTGATTATGGGAAATTCCAGTCGAGCCAGTCAGTTTTCTAATTGTTCCACAAAATATAAATTTTAAGGTTATCGACTAAATGAACAATATAATACATTTTCATACACAACAATACATTTTCAGAAGTAGAACTGTCGAATGATGACTTGCCAATGCAGCCTCAGAACGAAATGAGCGCACGCTGCATGAAACGCCGGGCGAAGGTGACTACGGCTGTTTTGATTCCAATAGGAGTTGTAAAAATATATATTGCGGACAGCGGACATATTTTACTTCAAGGATATTGTGATGAAATATTTTCAGCTTACCAATAACTCAAGCCTGTGCGCTAGTCTCAGAAGTGGAGCGAACGCAGCAACTAAGAGCAGCTTAGGTATGTAAATACTGATAAAGTATGTACGTCGTACCGAAACGAAAAAAGAAAATTCGGTGAAATTCGGTGAAAACGCGGCGCGTGATTTCCAAGATGCTATGTGACGAGTTTTGTTTTCACGAGTGTGCACGAAATTGACGCGTAGTAGTATTGTATCATTTTCAGAAATGGCTCATCGCGCAGCTGTGCTGGTCGAGCAGGTTTACAATGGAGAGGTGAACTGTTTGATTATGCCTAGATATTCTCTTTCTTGATTGAAGACTTTTAAAATTCGCTTCAGGTCGAACTCGCTTTGTACAATGAAACGGAGAACAGCTGCGAATATACAGAAGACATTGAGAGCAATTCTTGGATCACAGTGACCAAGGTATGCAGTAGTGGTTCTAAAACGGTAATAAAGTGCATTTCTCATTCGTCTAATCCACTCAAAGCAGTGTCTACCGTAAGTGGAGATAACAGCTCCACGGAGACTAGACGAATGAGAAATGCTCTTTTATGCCGATTTAGTGTGCCTAGTGTGCTGAATCCATTCTCAACTTGCAGATTACAAAAAAATTACAGAGTCTTCTGGCACTGGCCAAGGACCGCGTATCTGTTGAACAGACAACTCCGCCAGGTCAGTGCCATTAGCGACACTTGATACGAAACTTTCAGATTTTTCAGGACTTGAACTAGTGAATAACGATCCCATAGTCAAGGTGAATGCATTTTCTTGATTTTCAACGAGTGTCTATATTGATATCAGTCGAGAACGCTTTGACCTAGAATTATAGTTCTTCTATCAAGGCAATTTGTGCATTCGTCATTCGTTTAACCTCCGTGGAGCGGTTGTCTATTAGACATAGACGACCGCTCGGAATGACTTAGAGAAATATAATGCACTATGGTATTCGATTGGTAGTCGTTTGGAGGTCTATATTGTCTATGACATTTGAAGACAACCGCTCCGAAGATGTAAGACGAATGACAAATGTACTAATTTGCTGCGATAAGGCAACCCTATTTAGAAGGAAGTAGAGGAAGAAGATTTGGAGATTTTGGAAATAGCTCGTCCTCCGACTCTGTCTCCTGCGGTTTCACCTTCACGTGATGCGTTTACATTGCAACAGGTTAAAAATGCATATTCCGAAGTTCGGCAGCTTTACTCAACACTTCGAGTAGACTTTGTGAATCGATACCTCATGAAGTGTGTTCCTTTTCTCCAATTCATTGTCGAGTTGTTATCTCTCGCTGCTGATAAGAGCAACCACTGAGCAACGAAGTTTCCATAATGAACACGATAAAGAAGAAGAAGTAATGAATGCAACGAATGGCTCTAGACGCTTAAAACTGTAGCTCATATCACCAAACAGCACGCTGACGAACAAAATCAAGAAAACCCAGTAGCGATTGATTTGGACATATGTGTAATTTTCCACAACAAAAAACAAATCAAAATTTTCAATATTTTGAAGACGACAAAAATGTGAAAACTGCGAGGACTAATATTTCCATTAAATAAGAGCAAAAATTGACATCTGTCGAATACGCTTTCGTTTGAATGGAAAAAGATTGGGAGTTTGCGGAAATGTCTCCTCCAGCACTGTCTCCAGCGATTTCGCCTTCGCATGATGTGATTCGGGGTAACTACCAAATTTTAGCATTTTATCCTAAACATCCGATTATGCAGACGTTCTAGTAAGCCCGACGGAAGAACCAAACGTTAAGAATACGAAGCGCAGGACTGTAGTCAATTACAATGATGAGGAGAGCGAAGAAGATAAGAAGGTGAATTTATTCATCAAGAACATCTTTTTCTGCCACATGTTCTTCCCAAATTCGGCTACTCGACTTTGGCAAAAAAGTACTCACAAAGGAACTATGATGCGATTTTTGACGTAATGAAATAGCGCAAGCCAAAATTGGTCACATTTCGACTGTTTTTCTGAGCCTCACAGGTGAACCCGAGATGTATCACGCCATGCATGTGTATGCTATAAGTTGCTATAATGAATAGAGGATACCTTCAAGGAGTGAGTAAATACACAAATTATATTCAAAAGTGGTAGGGGGACATTCTTAAGAACCATATATTTGGAGACTTAGACGGTACCTGAACTGTGCTGAAATAATCTTTCATGCCATTTTTCAGGATGATCTTTCACCAAAGAAGAGTCGCCGTAAGAGCCAAGCACTAATGAAAGACCGCAACGCGGTGGATTCTGTGGATGAAAGCCCAGTTGCAGTAGAAACGCATTGGTCGAAGTCATTCGTTAGCAGAGATTGCATTATGGAACGCTATTGACAGCCGTTCATTTCTAGCAGTCTAACTTCATTCCTAGCAGCTGTCTCTGCGTAGTGAGAGACGACCTCTAACAATGAACTTAGGTGGCAAGAAATGAACGGCTGTCAATAACGCTCCATAATGACAATACAACTATTCGTAAGTTGTATTGTCTATTGTATTACCATGCCCACTCATTCTTTCGAGTGTGCTTCAAAGGACCTGCGAATATTCAGGACGCAGTTTTCGATCGACAATCAGCTTATATTATCATCTATGATACCACTGGCACCAGGGGTTCTAAACCGATATTTTCTATCAGCTGATCTCCACGGAAGGGTTTTCTCTAGTAGCGATAGACAACCGCTCCTAGTGGATTAGACGAATGAGAAATGCACTTCGCAACCGTTTTGGAAACCAAATATTCCCGCATGACAAGCTATTCGATTTCAGTTGGAGCGTGCTGGGGCTGCGGTTGAAGGTAAACTGACGTGTGTCTACTGCGGAGAGAGGAAGAACACGTACGCATCCATGCACAACCATCAGCTCATACGGTACATTAGGATTAATTTCTTCCAAAATCAGAATATTAGATACCGTGTTGAATATTCCATCAGAACAGCCTGTTTAGCGGATACAGATGGGAAAAAGTAGCCCAGTTTTGGTTATTTTAAAGCACAACCAATAGTTTCGTATCTAAGACTTGTGTGGTAAATGGGGAAAAACTGTAGGAAACACTTCCATGAGGCCTTGAAAGAGATTGAGGGGGCAATTCACATCGTCGACACAGTATCTTTCAGTCATCGTGATCAGCGCGAGCATATCTACGGGTGCAGTGCGTGTTCGATGAATACGGACCGCCCCATGTGGTGGAAGTGTCTCGCATCATGTCTCAAGCACATAAAGGCTAGTCAAATGACAGATTTTGAAGAGCATCACGGGGATCGAACCCGCGTCTTTCGCTTGCGGGGCCAACATGTTAACCACTACACCACAGATTTTTGAGCCCTCTCTACTAGGGTTTCAAAAACAACCACGAAAACAATAGAATGGGTCACTGAGTCTCACCCAAACTACTGGGGGCCGTTCTATTGGGGCGTTTAGCATATTGTCCCAGTTGTTTGGGGTGGGAGACTCGACCCCCCAAACAGTTTGGGTTTTGTACAAACATCGTATGATAGTCAAATTCGTTCATTCTCTTCGCTCGGTCCTTTCATTTCATTGATAGGAGCTCCTAGTAGCCGCATGAACACCGCTTTTCGAGAAGTGAAAAGTGAATGAAAGCGGAGAGGGGTGAGTCAGAACGAATTTGACTATCCTACGATGTTTGTACAAAACCCAAACTGTTTGGGAGGGGTCGAGTCTCCCACCGCAAACAAGTGGGACAATATGCTAAACACCCCAATAAAACGGGTCTGTTTCTAGATACAAACGTTTGGGGTACCCAAACAATTTGTTTTTGAAACCCTACTCTCTACATTAATTTTCGACTCTGTCTCTCACCACATGCAATGTGTGTTTTCAGCTCCACTGCCCGAATTGCAAATTCCTTTAACGCTCCATGAAGGATGCAAAGAGGGTACGGTAGCTGTTGCTACAGTAATCAAATGTTCTTGATATGGTTATTTCCTTGCAGGACCGACTGCAGAATGGTATTAGCGAGACGAGGAATACAATTGGGCCGCCTTCGAAGATTGTAAATTGCATTCATTTGACTCCTCAAATAGAGTGAATTCGGATCGTTAGAGCCTATCTTGAGATCGGGTTCTTATTGAATGGATACATAATAGGGAAGACAAAATGAACACGAGACTGCATTCCGTCTCTCTGTACACTCCACTGCTCGGTCATTTACATATGGTGTGTAGACACAAACGCACGATGGAGCGCACAGAGAGATGGAATGTATTCTCGCGTTCATCCTGCCTTCCCAAATGCACAGATAGTAATTGAAAATAGTTCACGGTTGCGTTCTGTCGCCCTGTAATTCCGGAGCTAGTTAGTTAGTTAGTTAGTTGACGTATTTCAGTCAGCTTCATTTGAATGAACAATCGCGTCGTATGCAAACAGTTCAACAAATGAAGTTGATCGAAATCCGCCAACGAACTAATAAACTTCGACGGACGTGTATCTCCAATATTTCCAAAAAGAATGGTATATTACAATATTTGTAAATAGTGCATTTCAGTCGCTTCTGTTCGGCATTCCGAACAAAATCAAGTGTCCCTATTGCGACGAAATGCACAACATGAGCAGACTCGATCTTCATTTGAGGTAAGAACTAGGGGATTCTAAATCGGTAGTCAAATTCATTTCTTATTCTTCCATTCCTAGACGAACGGTTGTCTATCGCTCGTAGAAACAACAGCTCGGAGAGAATGGAAGAATCAGAAATCAATTTGAATACCGATTTAGAAACCCTAGTAAGAACTTTAATTTATTCAATACCAGTGTGTCCTCCGGTAACGTTTTTATCCAGGAATGGCCACAAGTCCGGGGAGTTGTTGGAGATTTTCGGATGCCGTAAATGCGAGAAGTGGTACACGGGACTGTACAGTGCTGAAAATCATAGCAAATCTCGTAAGGTCAGTATTGTTTTTCAATTATTTAAGTCGATAGTAGCGTGTAGGGATCGCATTATGGATCGCTATTGACAGCCAGCCGTCTAATTTCATTTCGCAGAGTCGATCGCTAGGAATGAAGTGAGACGGCTAGAAATGGACGGCTGTCATTAACGTTCCATGATGCGATCCCTTGTAGGGAGTCTCTAACGGGACGAAAAAATGCTGTTTAAGGGGGGGGGGGAATTTGAATTTTTGTATCTGTGGATTGCCAGTCAACAATATGATGGAAATTCCCCTCATTTTGTGATGTTTCTAGATAACAATTTACAAGGGAACGGTCTGAGGCCCCCGAGAAATTTTAACCTTTCACTATGTGGGATAAAACTGGATAAAATAAGGATTTTTTGCAAAAATTATCTCGGATACGTATTGCCTGGTTTTCGAGAAAAAGGCGTCTAAAGGCTCAAAAACGTCAAAACTTGCTATTTTTGAGAATTTTTTACACGAAATTCAGACTTCACTGAGGGACGTGCATACCCGCAATGGAGAGTACTAATGTAGTATGATTTTTATGATTTTACTAGACTTGCTGGTTAAGGCATAAAAATGGGGCGAATTTTCAAA
>JACMIF010004630.1:0-11997 GCA_014805445.1 Diplogasteroides magnus | reverse complement strand
AAAGGGAGATTGTTTTGCATGTACTTTCGTTATCACTTCTCTCCATTCCCACACTTTCTCGTCGTCAGAGCGGTCTACTCTGACAACGAGAGAGCAAGGAAATTGGATAGAAGTGATCCCGAAAGTGCATGCAAAACAATCTCCCTTTGTGGCTCCTTTAACCGTTGCTATGAATTAGGCTATATGAAACCTACTCTGATTATATCGAACTCAATCAAGGATAAATACAAGAGGAAATAGGAATCTGAGGAAATATCATACTGAAACCTCACATTGCTAGATCGACGAGCGAAACAAACTCTGCTCAACACAAGATTAACTAATTTTGAAACATATTTTACAATGTTTGCACACAATCTTCCAACAGACGGAGACCCATTTTGATGGGACTGTCCCTTCCGTCGCCAAATCATAAAACCCGCCATGTAGAATGATTGCTCATCGTTCGTTTGCTGTTTGCTGGTGCAAACGAGCGTTGCAATTTATCATAAAGTCTTTACGACACAATTTCAGCGACCGATTTTCGATACTTTGATAATGTTTCTATCCAATCAACAATCCTCAAGTAGCGAAACTAAACGGACATCCAATAAAATATCATCACCATGAAACATATATTTCGTCGCTCGTTATTTAGGACCCCACTGGTTTTCCTCAGGCAATGTTGAGAAATGAGGGGAAATGCACGACTCTCATGGGACCAATAGAGCCCATCTCCTGCTTATGTAGGTGCAAGACACTAGTTAATGGGATTACTGTAAGAGGGGATTACTGTAAGTATCTAAGGGTACTGTAAGTATGTTCTGCCTCGATATTGATGGTATTTAGAGGAAGGAAGGGCGGGAAAAGCCCGGGGAGGAGGGGGAATTGTCAGGGGACCGATCGAGAACTACTGAGCGACAGCCACCACGCAGCCACTGACACACAACACCTTGATGGATGGGGCCCGATTCCCCAATCGCGAATGTGGAGTGCTTCTCCTATTTTTGATTAGAACATTAACTGAATATATTAATCGAAGGGATATTGCCGACTTAGCAATGATGAAAATTCTGGCGCAATATATTGAGTGCGTGAAGCATATTTCATTCATAGGAGTTCATGTGAAAGAAAAATAGATGAGTACGAAATGGAAGCAAAGGATAAGTGGATCAGGAACATTAGTGCCGTAATGGTGAAATTGACACTAGCACCGACTCAGATAACTCACGTGCCCAATTATGGCGCTATGTTCATGGCGCGCTGGCCTTTTACCCGTAAAGTATAGTCGTTAGCGATTCGAAAAACAGTATGACCCCCATAAATTGATTCAGTTACAGCCATAATACTATGTTTTATTAACCTCTTCCACAAAACCGAAATCAATCTTGACCGCATTCGACCAATATATCAGCATTTTGAAACATACTCCGACATGTGACTAACACCAATTTTTCAAAGAAATCACCCAAGCATCAGTCTTTCAGAATCAAAGAAATCTGCTCAGAAACGGGTAATTAGCGATAAATGAAGTAAATTCAATTTGGAAAAAGCACCTTGCTCCTGGATTCCCCCCGCGTGGTCGAATTATCGATAAGGCGGCAACAACAATCACTCAAGAGAGAGACAGGAATGGGGAATGGGGGCTGGGAGCTTGTTCCACGGGAATGAAGGGAGGGGTGATAGAGAAGTGAGCCATGGACATTTGCGCCGTTGTGGTGAAATGGACACTTGCGCCGTTAGAGTGACGAAAACGATGGCGCTTCTGCGTATTTCACCATTATGGCGCAAATGTCCACGGCGCACTTGTCTTTCACCCGATCGGGGACCATTGAGACAAGGGAATGGGAAGAGAACACAGTGTGGTCAGAGTGACGAGAGAGCGTGCAGAAGGGATAGGGCGCAGAGAAAAAGGGCGTTTGTTAGAGAGCGCGCCGAAATGGGAGACGGGGAAGAGAAATCGGCTGATTACTACGGTAAAAGGAGCGAAGTCGAGAATTGTGTCGACCGGTATAGGGCTGGCAAATCGGTGCTATTTCTCCTTAAATCCTCACTGATGAACAGTAGCATGTCGTTTTCGAAAGACAACTGATATGGAGGGAGGAATGACAGTGCCAATTTCTAAATCACCCCTTAACCCCTCTCTCCCTTCCTTCCACTCTATCATAATCATTTTTAGACACTAGGCATCAGGAGGCGAACATTGGCTGCGAGGTGCTATTTTGAGAAATGCACCAGGCACCCGTATTGTTGGTTTTATATATATTGGGAATCGCAGGAGCAGCGGTAATAGACTCAAATTATGAATATATGCAGCCTGTGAAACATATATTAAAATAAGTTAGCAAGACATGCGATGCAACTAAATTTAACATTAGAGCAAGTGTAAAATGCATGGCGACAATTGTGAACCTATCGGTTCCGAATCGGTTCGCCGAGGAGAGAACAGAGGGAGAATGTGAGAAAAGTTAGTTGGAGGAAGCAGAATACAGTCAATATTTCGCTCAAGCCTAGACTTGAGCGATTTTTAGAGCCACATCAAAAGTAGAAGCCGGGCATTAAAAATAATAATCTCATCAAGTGCACCCATAAGCGGTTATGTTTCACTAATGATATAAAGTCAGTGCGTTCCTGTAGGATGCAATATGGCAGGTACTTCGCCCAAAATATTATGAATATCACGAGTAATAGTTATGCTTCACGATCATCATAAAAGTATTGTTGATTTTCCGAAGACAATGCATCGCAGAAGCACTTTTTTGACACAAAAAAAGAATCAGTGTTAAATGAATTTAAAGTAGGATACAAGAATCGCGATGGAATACTTCAGCAACCAAGACATATGACATGTGTGAATATGTTTCACCGTCAGTAGAAAGGCAAAGCTTGTCGATAGAAGTTAATGAAGATGCGTTAGGCTTGTGAAAATTAGAAGTGAGTCAAAATCAGTTACTTAATTGAATTCCCATTGCCCATGTGACATGAGACAACGGATTTATCAACATCTGCGGTATGATGACACAAAGACTCAATTAATGAGTCCGTGCCATAATTGCGGCGCAAATGTTCATAGCACACTTGTGATTTGCTCAACTCATCTGAGAACGCGCAAAGTTGGCGTATCGCGTGAACGGAAAACCGTCTATGCGCGCTCTTGCTGCTGCTGCAGTAATTGAGAAAAGAGGCGAGAAATGAAGAAAAAGATACGATTGCGCGGTGATCGGAAGATAAATTCATTCCCCCTCTCGCCTTCCACCTAATGGAAACATTAGTGCGAGGCAGTAATTCATCCATCCCTGCACTCGAAGGTGTCTGGTACATTCTAGCCACCCCCAAATGTCGCCCGATCTTACAAGACAAGGAAGAGGAGAGGAGGGGCCACGCTGCAACTGACATTTGCACCATAACGGTGAATCGGACCGAGAATCGCTGGCGCAGGTCCCGAATTCACCACTATGACGTCAGTGTCCCTGGCGCAGTTGTAGTGTGGCCCCCGGTCCCCTTCCCAGTGTCGACATGGTAAGAGTTAGGATAGATGATTACAATCAATTGGCCGTAGCAGAGTAAGAGAAAGAGGAGAAGAAGAAACGAGAAAGAAGTTGGCGATACTCCAGTACTCCCCGACATGCACACACATAACTAGTTATTTCATGAGTCTCCACCCTATAAGGGGGGGGGGTGATGGTGGATATTCTCGGGCGGACGAAGATATACCCAAATCACTATCCCCCCTCAGGCATGCGCCTTTCGCTCTCTGTCTCTCTCTAATCAGAGTGGCCCCTCGGGTTTTGTCCCACTCTCTACCGTCTCGCGAACCGTTCTGATATCTCGTCGCCTGACCTACAACTCCTGTGCGTATGGTGATATATATCAGTGAAAACGAACGGGAGTAGGGGGGGGGGTAGAAAGGGAAAGAAGAGGCAAGAAATGCAGACAGACCCGCCGGGGATTCCATCTTATCTTTGCGGTCACTTTTCCCTGTATCCTCGGCTCCCGACGGGAAGTGTCTCAGTGATCAAAGACGGGATAGAAGAGGGGGCAGAGGGCAAATAGGTGTTCGCTTCAATCCCAGAGGGGGGGGGGTAGGAAGTAGAAAAAAGCTCCGACTTGTCCCTTTTTTTAGGGAAAACAGTATACGAAGAAGAAAGGAGTCGACAGCTGCGGAGAGAGGGGTAGGGGTGTATGGGAAGTGGTCACTTCCCTAGATGGATATCATAATCTCGATCGCCATTCTAATAAAACGGTTGTATGAAAAGAAAACAATAATGGAGATGAGAGTGAAGAATAAGACGTGGATATTTGCCTGCTGACAATGCGTGGAAGCGGGAGATTCTAACTCCTCGTTGATTATGAACGGACGGACTAAAGGCGTCTGACGCATTTGCGACGTAATGGTGAAGTGGACAGATGCGCCATAGTTGTCGTCATTATCACAGCACAAGTGCTCTTTTCTCGTTTTTTGAGACGTCAACTCAGATTAGATCAATGCGGTTAGAGCTCTGGTCACCGCCGCATCCCAGGAGGATGAAGATAAATAGAGACAGTGGTCGGGGGATCGAGTCACTTGGTTGTCCACCCTCTATCCAGGGTGGTTGTCTCTAGTGGGTGAGAGACGACTGATCGGGAATAGAGGATTCAGTGTATAGAGAGAAAAACAGCGCGGAACGTTCGAGACAAGCCGTCTAGTTTTTTGCCTTACGATTCGCGAACAACTTCAGGTAATGGAATGAGATTTTGGTGGTCAAACAACTTTCAGAAACACTGGATAAAATGTTGCAATTTTCGCCATATGACTTGATATTCTCATTTCTATTATAATTCTAAGAAAATGGTTGGAATCGTTTGCTCAAAAAAATCTGTTCTATATTTCCTCCGTGAAACATATTTGATCATCGTTGTCCGACCGGTCTTATCAAGATTATGTGCATTTGAATGCCAGAGGAGAAAACTTAGTTCGGATTAAGGGTTCAAAAACGGTAAATCGGTTGTCATTCCTCCCCGCAGCGCGGTTATCTGTCAGGGAGAGAGACAACTGCGCTTCGGAAAATAATGACGACAAATTTACTGTTTTGAACCCCCGGGTTACTTCCTCCCTCACTCAAATACACATTATTTTGAGAATGCGACAGATGGCGCGGAGAAGAACCAATGAACAGAGCGCATTAGGCAGAGAGAAGTCGGAGAGAGGAAAGTACCGTACCTGCATTGGCCATTTGTTCCTCTCTCGCAGTATCGGGTCCCGTCAAGAACCACTCGCTCTGCAAAGCATACTGTAGCTGGCAATGAGGATACGGTAGTTCAATCGGGTCACACTCTTGTCTATCTCTTTTTCTCTGGTTCCTGTCTCATCGGATTGTGAAGGAAGAGATCATTTTAAGCGGCAATATTGTGATGATACGGTAGTTCAATTGGGTCACACTCACGACGTCAGCGTGCTTGAAGTCCTGCTTGAAGTCCTTGTAGTCGTTGTCTTCGTTGTGGTGATGGTGGACACAGGCTCCCTGACAATGAGAGACAAGTCATTATGCCGTCTGAAAGGCAAGAGCGCCATGGACCTTTGCGTCAAAATAGTGAATTGGGCCCATGCAATCACCCATTTCACCATTATAGCGCAAATGTCCATGGCTCAGTTGTCTTTCATCCCTACAATGGCTTCCCTACTGTTTCGGCGTAGCATATTCCATGAGCTTGATCGATAGATGATGCACCGTCAATTACTTGATCAAAGTACCCAGTCATTTTAGGGTCAACTTGAAACGTATTCGCGCCGGGATTCACGACATGATCAGTTACAATATAATGGCCGATTTCTCACCTGGCATCCCGGAGATCCACAGGCAGCGCAGGCTCTCTGTTGATGTGGAAAGTCGGACATCATTGGACTTCGGTGTTGGGAAGTTGAAGGCAGAAGAGAGTGACTTCAGCAGAAGTCTCCGAGAGGAGCAGGAGAAGCTCAGCTGAAGAAGATTTTCATTGCAAGAAAACAAAAAAGAATGCACCAATTTGACGCAACAACGGGGGTATAAGAAGATCAAGTGATGCATACAATCAATGGTTGATTCATTGGCAAAAGAAATGTCCAGACAATCGACGGCAAACGGAAGACCCGACTCAATCAGGGTTTCTGAAAAAGTAATAAAGTGCACTTCTCATTCGTCTGATCCACTCAGAGCGGTTCTCTATCAAACGTTGAAAAAGCAGCTCCGCGGAAATAGGACGAACGAGAAATGCACTTTACTACTGTTTTAGAAACACTAGACCAAATGGATGTTTGCTGCTTAACTGTGTCTACTAGTCCACTATGACACAAATGTCCGGGCACAATCATCATGCACGCAAAAAACATCTCAACTGAATACAACATATGCCCACAATAGTCGAATGAATGTTCACATCGAGTCTAGAGTCTACTGCCCCTATTTCACGCCCGCACTCAGTTGTTCCCTCAATTTCCGTTTCATCCAGACACCTATTCACATTGACCTCACACGTTGAAAATGCCTACAAACCTGATTCGGGACCCCAGATTACGGTAACTGAAACTGACTCTAGACCTACCCTAACCTATCAGCTTACATCAATCCTAATTCAAGAAAGGCTCGCTACCGTGACCCTACAGTAGAAGCCTGGGCCACGGTGGTGGAAGCCTAAGGTGGACGGCTACCCCGGGGCGCGCGACTCACTCACTTTTCTAGTGATAATGACTCTTGGTAATCGATGAGAGGGGAGCACCACCAATAACAAGTCCAGTACACACTCATCATAATCATAACTACCATCCTCTCTTCATCTAAGGAGGGGAACGGGGGGAGGGATACGGTAATAAGGGTCGGAGGAGGGCGAGGAAGAGGAGGAGGAGGCCCCTTGGTATCTTATCAACCGTGGCCAAATACCAAGCAGCGCGCTGCGAACGAAGGTAGTGAGGTGAATGAGGGAATGAGGGTAAATGAGCAAAAATGAGGGGAGGGAGGAAGGGGTTGGACTCGGAGAATCAGAATAGTTAGTCAGAATATGCGTTCCAGCAGTTACGCCTCGAGGTTTCGCACTTCTTCACAGGTGCTGCCATGCCGCCTTTCATCTTAAAAAGAATAAAGGGATTCGTGGTTCAAAGTTCCCTGTGGCAATCGGGAGTTCCTGGGAGCCTGGTTGACCTTTTTACAAACTGCGACAATGAACTGGTCAGCCATTGTAAAAACGAGATGCTAATTGGACTGGCAAGAGCTAGAGTTTCTAAAACGGTAGCAAGGTGCATTTCTCAGTCGTCTAATCTCCGCGGAGCGGTTATCTCTGCGTTCGACAGACAACCGCCCCGAGTGGATTAGACAAATGAGAAGTGCACTTTACTACCGTTTTAGAAACCTAACTGGCACGAAAAACAGTCATTCATCAGACAAATGATAAAAGTAGAGAATATGAGTGCTGCTGTTGGTCTTAGGGTCCTCCTGTCTTTACAAAAATACCGAATACAGTTGCAAGAGCTAAACAATCCCGAATTAGGTAGATAGTGATGCAGTCAACGTGAGAACATTGAAAACAGGCGATGTGTTGGAATTCGGACGATTCTGTGCTAGCATCGCCTCGGGGAATTTAGCCATTTGGCGGTCCCTTTGACATGTCGAACCAGTATGTGACAGTGGCGACCTAGAAGTGGATCTTGACTACAACTGCTACAGTGAACCGGTCAAACGATTGTATACTAGTCTAGCTAATTGAACTGGCAATAGCCGAAATGCAGTCATTCTTCGATCCTGGACTTACGCATTCGAATATGTTTCACAATGCCTATTTGGTGTTATTGAGTCAAAACAAAACAAAGGCGCTATGGACCAATCCGGAAGTGACAAATATGTTTCGAATAGATGATAAGAAATGGGAGTACCCACTAGGGATCGACTTTTGGAACGTATTTGCATCTTTTCTGTCTGGTCGCATTGTAGAGTAGCTGTTTCCAACGAAAGATAAACAATAGGGTTTCTAATTCGGGAGTAGAGTGCATTCGTCTGTTGTCTAATTCACGAGGAGCGGTTGTCTCATTCATGCAACAACCGCTCCTCGTGAATTAGACAGCGGACGAATGCACTCTACTCCCGATTTGGAAACCCTAATAAACAACACTTCGCAAAAGACCTCTGACAGAGAAAATGCAGATGTGTTTCAAAAGTCGATCCCTAGTACCTACCGCGCTGGTGCATCAGACCTTGCATTGCTTTAAGAAGAATTACCAAAGACCTAGTATGTTTCACGTCAGTGATAAGAAGCACGAAAGTTTAGAAATACCGCTATACAGCGATTGATGAGGTGAAATAATCACAAATCCAATCAAGAAGTAGGAAAATCCGAAGGCTGACGTTGATCACGATGACGCAAGCGTCGCAGTAAGTTGCGCGGCTGAGATAAAAAAGGATACATTCCAAAAATAATGTAGAAGAAATGCGTAAAGCTGGTAAAAATTCGTCTGCAAGCTTGAAACAGCCAATGAAAGATTAAAGCGCACGAGACCGGCTCCAGTCGATAAAGCTTACAAAGTTTGTTATGCACCGGGGCTCAAAAACGGTAATTTTTTCGTCATTCTTCTCCGCCGCGGGGTTATCTATGAGTGAACCACACAACCCCGCGGCGGAGATGAATGACGAGAAATTTACCGTTTTTGAACCCCTATTATGCACTCCATCAGCTTCACCCCAGCTTCACCTCTGGCGCCCTTATCTGACCATCCCTCCCCATCTAATCGCCTTTTTTGCTCCCGTTTTCCACGTACAGGTCAGCACGATGAAATTCCTCATTCTAAGTCATTTCCATTCATTTCATTCCCCTGATTTGTCACCTATCTTTTAATTCATTGTTAAAAAGATTCGTTGCGGCCCTGTATAGAAATAAAATCGATCACGTGGAAAATAAGTGCGCCTCGGAGCGTCTGGGATTTCATTATATTGGCGTAAATGTGCATGCGAGGCTTCATGAATAGGGAACGGAAAGCAAGCAGACGTTCATTTTTTTATCGTCTAATCTGTTATCCTCAACGTAAATATCTATGATTGATTTTCATGCTGATTATCGGGTGAATCAGCATGAAAAAAGAGCGCCACGGACATTTGCGACATAGTAGTGAAACATTGCCGCGCATTTGTCCACTTCACCATTGCGGCTTAGGAGCCAATGGTGTGAAACAGAAAAGTTTGTACAAGTGTGCAAATTTTTACTTTGAAACTAAGGGTAAGTCACATCGATAAATACGTTGACAAGCAAACAATCAAAGAAATGAAGAAAACCGCACCAGACCGGGTCGCCAATGCTTGCAGTTTTTTTTTAGCGTCCCTATCAGTAATCGCTCGCTTATCTAATCTCGCTGTTTTCTGCCCCCTGGTGCTTGGGTTTCCACGTACAGGTCAGCACCGATGGAATGTAGGGTGTCGCTGATTAGGCTTTCTAAAACGGTATTAGAGTGCATTCGTCTGTCGTCTGATTCACTAAGAGCTGTTGTCTCACTCATGCGATAATCAACCGCCCTCCGAGATTTAGACCATCGACGAGTGCACTCTACTACCGTGTTTGAAACCCGATCGCTGATGGTGACTCTATTGACAGCCGCCATTTCTAACCGTCTAATTTCACTCCGTGCGGTCGTCACTCACTTCGCAGAGACGACCGCTAGTAGTGGAATTAAACGGCTCTAAATTACGGCTGTCAATATAGTCACCATCAGCGACACCCTACTGGAGTACCTCTTTCTGGGTAATTTCCACTCATTCCACTCTTCTGATTGTGAGCTGATCTTCTTTTCTTTTCTTTTCTGATCTTTTATCTCCAAGATTGACTTTCTTTATTGATCGTTATAGAAGCTGCCGCATGATATCGATCATGTGAAACACAAGCCCGCCGTGGTACATTCGTCTGTCGTCTGATTCACTAAGAGCTGTTGCCTCACTCGTGTGATGGACAACCGGTCCACGAGAGTAAGACCATAGATGAATGGACTCTACTACCGATTTAGAAACCCCTAGTGAGCACTGGGACTAGGGGGTTTCTAAATCAGCAGTATATCGCCAATCGATATAGCGTCTGCGATTTTAAATTGGCGAAAACATCCATACGAAGATTCGGAAAAACTCATTCAACTGGTATGTATGATTACATTTCATGTTCACGCTCCGACCGCAATGCCGCCTTGTCTTATCGAGTGAATGACAAGAACGCTGTGGACATTTGCGTCGTAATGGTGAAATGGACACTTGCGTCGAGATAATGATAACAAAGTTGGTGCATTGTCCACTTCAATATTACCGCGCAAATGATCATGTCACACTTTTCTGTCACCCGTGATGTAGTGACCATCCATAAATGTTTTTAAATGTCTTTCTAACAGTTCATCTGCATATTTCACTATTACGGCTCAAATTTCCACTGCGCTTTTGACTTTCACCCTATGAGGTCGCATTCTTGCCAAGTTGGCTAGGATAACATCCGATCTATACACTGTCATGTTCTTATTTCATTTGAGTGGCGGAAATGTACACTCGAGACTTCGGAAATTACGACTTATTTCAACTACTGTCTTTGGTCTTTTGTCAATCTTTTGGTTGGTTATCATTGTCCCATTTCTGTGCTTATCTCGTCTGACCCTACACTTGTGTGTAGCAAAACGAGGAAAAGGATGGCGACGGGTGCGATTCGCAATATTCTTGTTAGCGTTGCTTCAGGGAATTTAATCATTTCGGGATTACTTTCGCGGTTTCTTTTACATATTCGACCGGTGCGTGAAGATGACGACCTCGTCCTGGATGTTTCACAGTGAAATATGTTTCTTTGATGTGCAGGAGTCAAAAAAAGCAATCATCATGAGAGTATAAATTGACAAATAGTTTTCAGGAAGTAGATAAGTACCAGGAAGATGTCCAACGCTGATTTAGATTCCAAACTTCCGATTAGTTTATAGTGGACCAATTGGAATGAATAACGTAGCATAAAAATATAGAATTAAGTGCGATTTCAACAAACCATTGCAAATAGGTTCCGCAGTTTATATAAGGAGAAGTAGATACTAAATAAAACAGGTTGAATGCCAAGGTAACACCGTTTTATGATGATTTCGGAGAAATCACGAACAAAGCATGTTTCACGCAGAGATTATAGCTATGCGAAATTTTAAAAGCTGATATGAATTCATCAAGAATCATTGAGTAATAGCTAGGGTGGGGAAAGGTAGTGAAAGTGCATTTTTCATTCGTCTGATTCACTCTGTGTTGAGCCGTGTTCTCTCTCACGCGATGAACAACGGCTCCGAGTGAATCAGACGAATGAAAAATGTACTTTTGCTGCCTTTCCTCACCCTAGTAATATCACAATAAAATAGCGCACGAGATCGGCCCAGTCGATTGAACTTACAACGTTTGTTATGGACTCCAGCAGCTTCAACCTCAGTATCATCTGCTCCTATCAGACCATCCCATCCTTTCTTATCGCGGCTTTTGCCCCTGGTTTCAACGTTCAGATCAGCAACGATGGCTGTTTCTGAGTAATTCCCCCACCTTCCTGAGCAAATATCTCGGGCGAAAGGCTGGACCGCCATGGACATTTGCGCCGTAGATGTGAAATAAATATTCGCAGCATTAGCAGGATCATTTTCACAATTACGGCGCAAAAGTCCATAACGCAGTCGTCTTTCACGAACTATCGCGTCCTTTCTAATTACAATAATATCAGTTGAATACTATTGCTCCTCATGAAAGCTGTCACCTCTTATAGAGCGCGTGAAACACAAGTGCGACAATGGAATGAGAATTTTGATGATTAGTCAACATCCGATTTGTGAATTGATGGCGATTTCACTACCATGGAGCAAATGTCCACAGCGATCCCGGGCCGACTGCTTTAGGCGCTGTTAAAGGAGCCAGAAAGGGAGATTGTTTTGCATGCACTTTCGTTATCACTTCTCTTCAATTCCCTTACTCACTCATTGTCAGAGTAGACCGCTCTGACGACGAGAAAGTGGGGGAATGGAGAGAAGTGATAACGAAAGTG
>JACMIF010004628.1:1483-12000 GCA_014805445.1 Diplogasteroides magnus | reverse complement strand
CTCATTTCATTCCGTGCGGTTGTCTCTTCGCGAAAGAGACGACCGGGTAGAAATGACGCAGATACAAAGAATGATGGCGTTTTGCTAAAACTATCGAACAGGCTCGCGCTAGACCGCACGAGAGGTCCGAATGAGGTCCGAATGGATGTCCGAAAGGTCTGAAAGGTCCGGACCTTCGCAGGTCCGAATAAACCGCAATGGGGAAATGAAAAGGTCCGAATGAGGTCCGAATCAGCCACTCTATTCCACATGGCGAATTTGGATGTCGGAGTGGAATATATCCCTCGGTAGATAGCTGTGTTAATAAGGGACGCGTACTAATCAAAATTTTGTTTGTTCTTATTTTTTCTGGGCAAGTACTTCTCGGTATCATAATGAGTATTTGTATTCAACCATAATTTATGTGGCAATCTGTGAACGGGTCCTTGATGTGTCAAATTTAGTGTAATACAATTACTGACAATAAGCATAGGATTTTTAACAGTAAACAGTCAGTTTCCGATACGATAGACACCGTAATTCTATGATGATACTGTAATGATTGCAGAGTGGCCAACTCTCGGAGACAGTCACCGATATGTGCAGAGTGACATCGGCACTGGAGGGAAGGGTACAGGTGGGAGTTTATTTGAATTCGAGTGAAAGAAAAACAAGTGCGCCATGGACATTTGCGCCATGATGGTGAAATGAAGAACTGAGCCGTGTATTGACGGCGCTTCTGTCCATTGCAACATCATTGCGTAAATGCCCATTATGCAGTTGTCCTTCACTCGGGTGATGTGTTCCAAAACAAAAGAAGTTTGTTCCCCGGTGGTTGTTGCCATTTAGATGCAGTTATGATCTCTTTCAGGAGGACTTCTGTCGTTGGTTCGTGGAACAACAACTGTCCGAGTACGCACTGTTGTATGCAGAGAACGAGGAGACGGCGTGGATTGACAGGATTGAGGAGAGGTCAGTGTTGTGCAAAAATTATCGCGCTGGAATGATTCGAAGGCAGGTTACGATAGGGCCTTTTTCGGGGCAAAAAGCGTAAGGTGCAGCAAGGCATACTAAATGAGGAGTGTAAAATTCTAACTGAGTATATGCAAATAACACTAGTTTCGTTGCTTAGCGGAGAGCTTGGGGAGGAGAAGTGGGTTTGATAAGAAAACAAGAAAATACTTTAATTTTCTAGTTTCATATATTGTTGGGCAATTTGTTGGATCGTGATTTTGTGTTTCGCATGGTCTGTAAATCAGTGGCTGATCTTCACTGGTTGTTTGGCAGTGCCTGTCTCCCCATTTATAACACATGATATAACACACGCTTCTGAACGTGATTTTGTAATAATGGTCGAACATACACACAGACAAACACGTGCTTTATGCATCAGTATGATTATGAGCAGCCTATTTATTCTCACGATCGACAATGAGATGTAGTCCCTCGTTGTATTGGTCTGACTTTAAAAGTATCTTTCCAATTGCCATTCAAATATCTTCAGAATCTGAAGTTCAGATACAAATGGTTCGTGCGCAAGTTGACGGACTTCGAGCGGACGGGCGTGTCTGCCGTGTTCCCTCCAGACTGGGAAATGGGAAGAAGAATGGCAAAGGAGTTCTGCACAATTACAGTGTACGGTAGATTGGAGATTACTGTAGTTTGTTGGGACAAATGTTTGATAGGCAGTGTTCTTCTCCCCAGAGAAAACACTTGGAGTGTACCGGTAATTTGTCAGAATGTAGTTCGCTAGCCAAAAAAGTGTTGACCGCCTTCATATCATCTAGTTGGTCTAATAGCATTAATGATGCCCTTGAGAACAACCTCGTGTTTTCTAGTGCCTTGTGGTTTATTTATTTGAGGGGTGTGCCAGCACTTTGCTCAATGTCTGTAGTAGTTGTGTGGTATCGACAGGAATTCATTTTTTTCAGTGAAATCTTCTCACGCATGCTGAATCGGCGGAGGCCGGACTTGGATTGGAAGCTGCTGGGGCACGCCATCCAGGTGCGGATATGTGTTATGAACTATTGAAATGCGGACGCATCACATTTGAGCTAATGTTTTGTGCGTGAACCTTAGCGTCAAATAAGAGAAATCTGACCAGCAGCCTTATCACACGTGCATATGGTTAGCATCCTTATCGCGAGCGTGATAGTGCTCCGTGAAATGACAAATGATGGTATTTAGTTGTAATTCAGCGTGGTTTAATGAAAATGCAGATTTATGCCCGCCATTGTTGTGTTTCACGATGACTGTAAATCATGATATTTGCGCCTGCGTTGATTCCACGCTTCTTCTTCCTTCTCCTAAAACAATAGAGTATCAAGTAAAAATATAAATAATTCAAAAATATTTTCGAATCTATGTATTTTTCGTTATCTGATGAATTTTTCCATTGTGAAGTTTCTCTATACCTTTAACTAATGTCGATTTGACCCAGCGACACTTGAAGGCCTTTTTCTAAATGAAAAATCTGGTACACTTGATGGATTTGTAACCTTCCACTTGTAGAAGATGGATGCTTTATGAGGAAATTATTATGATCATAAACTTATCATATTTAGCACACGAAGATGTTCGAGGCGCTGCTGGTGAAGCGGTTTCCGACGAAGGGAGCGTACAACTTTGAGAAGGTGAGGAGGGTGAAAGACAGGAGAGACATTGATATTTACCCCACTGTGGTGAAATGGACAGATCCGCAATGATTCTCCCCTTTCTTATTGCGCAATTGCCCATTTCGCCCCCAATGGCGCAATGGTCCTTGTCTTTCAACCTGTTGACATAGTGGCACGTGCTGATCAAGAGCAGGAAATAGGTGGATGATAGGAAGAAGAAGAAGAGTATATTAGAGCATTGGAAACATTTCTCCTGCAATCGCAGTTATTTGATTTGCAATCTGTTTAGGTAGCAATCGAACAGATTCTCTACACGGAGTAATTGTGTTTCATGCCCTTTTCTTATGCATATTCGCACCGATTTAATAATGAAGCGGCGGTAGATCCCGTTTTTACCTATCAATATCGTGAGATTTCAAAGTTCCGGGTTGATGATGTTAGATTGATGAACTGTAGTTTTACATAGGGGGAGCGACCTTGCAATTTACAGCAATTGGCCTCAAATAGAATTTAACTTATCTTTCTCAGTTTTAATGTTTTTCATTGGATACTGATTATGTAGCACGCCAGTACCACTTCTTTTGATTGTTTCATGAAACCTCAAAGTTCCAAGAAGGTAAATGTTGGCATTGACTCTTGGCGCACATAGACCTTACTATACTGTAATGCCGTAATTTCCCTTTTCATGCCATTTGGTCGGTCTTCGATCCCTTCCTGGACGTCTTCATATCTGCACAGGAAAAGACGCTCAACGAGTTCCTGGAGGGATGCGCCACGAGGATACGGTAGGATTTACTTTATACTTAATTTTAGGGTTCAGAGGTAGTTAGACAACGCATGGCTCACGGCTCTAGAGCCACAATGAATAGGCCAGTGGAGCTCGGTGCTGTGAGCCACGAAATGAGTCATTTGGCCAGATTTATCCTAGATGTTACGCTCTAGGATGCGCTTTCACGATTAACTATCAGACATGTTCTTTATCTCAATATTATGAACCCAGCGCATTTAAGAATCCCGGGCGAGTTAAATTCGGGGTTTTGTCTGATTGGTATTAGGGTGTTCCGAAAGTCTTTAGACTTTTTAGATTTTTTGAAATATCTCGATGGAAAGTGAGTTCCATTTCCAAACAAGAGTTGCATAAATATGTTCAGGTCCACACATGTTTATCATTAGTGGGTGATGACGTCACACCTTCTGATGACGTCATGGTAGTCGATTTCCCAACACCAATTTGACCCCCCTAAAAATATTTCTTGCCATAACTTTTTTGTAAGTGATCGTAAAATCGATGTTAGATATTGTAAAAATAGGTAATGATTTCCTGAGCAATCCAGCATTGTTAGGGCTCATGTGTTCAATTCACAAGAAAGTTAAGGTCGAAAAACCGAAAATTTTCGAAACTCAATTTTCAACTTAGGGGTACGAAACTTCACAGGAATGTAGAGTATCACAAAAGAAAAATTTCGATGTATAGAACATCATTTTTCGCAAATTCATTCAAAAGTTATGGCAAAAACTCGCATTTTCGTGAATCAAAAATCACATTTTTGGCCATAACTTTTGAATGAATTTGCGCAAAATGATGTTCTATACATCAACATTTATCTTTTGTGATACTCTACACTCCTGGCTAGTTTCGTACCTCTAAGTTGAAAATTGACAGTTTCGAAAATATTCGGTTTTTCGACCTTAACATCCTTGTGAATTGAACACATGAGCCCTAGCAATGCTGGATTGCTCAGGAAATCATTACCTATTTTTACAATATCTAACATCGATTTTACGATCACTTACAAAAAAGTTATGGCAAGAAATATTTTTAGGGGGGTCAAATTGGTGTTGGGAAATCGACTACCATGACGTCATCACCCACTAATGATAAACATGTGTGGACCTGAACATATTTATGCAATAGCCTTTTAGTAATACAACGAAGTTTCCATCGAGATATTTCGAAAAAATCAAAAAAGTTTAAAGACTTTCGGAACACCCGAATAGTATAGGGTTTTTGAAATCATCAAAGCAAGGACTCATGTGAATACTGAAATCGTTTCCATTAGTGGGCAACCTTGACAATTACAGTATCCCCTCTTTGCGTTCAGGAATGGCACCGAGTGTCCCTCTCGCGAGTCCTCCCTCCACGCGGTTCCCTTTCCATCGAGTGCCGATCTGTTCCTGCTACTCAAAAAGGTGCGCCGTCAAGTTTCATTCTTCTTTTGGATGTTGATTATGCAATGATTAACTGTTGCCAACGATAACGAGAGTGTAACGATCCTGTATTTAGCTCAAGTTTATATTGACTTGTGTTGAGTACAGTCCGCAACTAGGTCTGCGGGGCAGCAGTGAACGTGACATTTCGGAACTTTTGTGCAATTGTGAGTAGAACAAAATACGTTCCAAACTGTCACGTTCCCGGGATAGATTGCCTGCACGAGAAAAGTAATCGAACTGCATGGAAAGTTATCAATGCACTTGCAGGTCATCACGGAGAGCAGCAAGCTGAGCTCGCAGCCGGATGCACTCCTCAAGTGGGTTTAATGACATTTTAATAGGAAAATATCCCATCAAATTAGAATGGAGGGATGGGTTGTATCCTTACATCAATACCACGTAATTCGCTTTACAATAGAATGCATTTGTTTTTTATGCTTTGTTGTATGAAAAGAAGAACATTGTTGTTGCACATATCTCTCAGTTATTGAAGCCGTTGAGCGACACGGATGTTGCGGTTTTCTGTCCTGATCTACCATTGTAACCTTAGTAGATACATTTCGCTCAACTGAAGAAAGGAGTCAAATATGCTGTGCCTAGTAGAAATTTCCGCTTATTATTTAGTGAAACGGGCTTGCCTCCAAATGCGCTTTTACATTCATAGTCCGAATGGTTTGTCGACAGCGACACCACTGATCCGCTCCGGACCCCAAATTCCTGATTCCATCTACCTACCCTCTTTACTATTAGATTTAAAAATGGATTTCTGACTTGACTATTGAAATTAACCCTCTATCGCACTCGCTTTTGACCTAAAAACTTACATCCCAGCGACTTGCGCGCCCATTCATTCCCATTGTATCAGCTTTCGCCCTTGTATTTGAAAACTCAATTATCTCGACGCTACTGTTGCTATTCGGAACCCGCGAAATTGATGTTGCACTGACTCAACATATATTGAGACCGTTGAGCAACACCAATAGTTTACTGGCCTTTGGGTGATCATCAAATATCCATTTCAGAGACGTCATCGGCGTTGTGCGTACGTGTCTTCGCAACTATGCCCATGGTTGTCTGACTGCCTTTCTTCCTTCATCCTCAACGACTACAGGAACATCAACTAGTGGTAGTTAATGCAGCTAATGCAGCACTTTTTTCCTTTGAACGATTCATGACCATGGGCATAGGGCTGGAACAGGGTTGCCAGTGGTATTAGGCTAGATTTTTTACTTTGCGTCTAAAAGACAAAGAATGGGGAGGTATTGATGTAATTTACAACAAAAAGTGGATAGGATCAGAGTGCAAGTCCTTTCATGTTCTTTACCTTGTGGACAAAACATGGATATCCCGGGTTTACGGTCACTTAAAATGAATTTCTGAATATTTTTATCTGGATGTCTATACCTGTTGGTAATTTATTTGTTATGGCTTGAGTATTATAAAAAAAAGGATAAGTTATTAACAATAAGGTGTTAGATAAATTAATAAATGCGAAATATCCTCATTCAGTCTCGGGCGCGGCTACGGCAACTGCGCTCTTCCAGTCACTGATGAGGGACGATCATGCACCTGTCAGGTTAGTGCCATTTCTGAGTGAAAGACATACGCGCCATTGTGGGTATAGATGATATGGACACTTGAGCCGCGCAATAATGTCGCATTTGTCCTATTCACAATTATGACGCAAATGTTTTCTGCCTCTATTCATATTCTCCCCGTTCCCTTTATCGAATTCAACTTGTGACGAAAACCTGACCCGTCAGATTGGCGCCACTCACCATGTATTACAAGAAAAAAATGTTTAAAAAAAGCAATCTTGCGGACATTTTCAAAATGAATACTAAACATAAAGAACTAAGTTTCGATGAGAACAGAAGCCCAGTGTTAAGCTCTTACGGATTAAATGACTATCTCTCCTGATTCTCCTAATTTATTGTTCGTTTAATCGTTAATATGTCCCCTTCAGACTCTCTCCCTCCCAACAGTTCTTCACTTGCTGTGTGCTGGTCACTGCTGACTGGTGTGCGGAGACGACGCTGCAACTGCACGAGAAGCTGGCACAGAGACTGCCGGTGAGAAGCTTGACCCAGTTGGATTAGGTTACGGTAGTGAGGCATTTGACTTCATTGAATTTGTGATATCTCACGAGAGCTCACATAGCGACTACCGGTGTTAGATTTGGCCTGAATAGTCTGGGTTACGGTAGTTTGATTTCGTTAACTAGTGTGATTAGGTTATTGTTCTAAATTTCAATAGATAGGGTTTTGGGCCATATTGAATAGTACTACGGTATCGCGATGATCTCGTTGATTACTGTATGTTCAGGGCACGGACATGAACGCTGAGCAGGAGACGTTCTACGGGATCGCGAATGCGGCACTCGCTGTACTGGTGCAGGTGATTTGTTGCTGATTGATGTTGTTAAAGTGGTTATCATGATTGTGGTTCCTAATGTATCACCAATGATCCGTTTAAGTATAAGTTAATGCTGAAGGCGATGAAGAACATCTGTTCAATTGACATTTGCGCTGCAATAGTGAAATGGACACTGCATGCGTCTGTCCATGTCACCATTATGGCGAAAATGCCAATGGCGCTCATATCCCTCGCCCGCTGAAAAAGTGTACAAAAGTATAATAGGGAGATTGGTGCAGCAGACGTTTGTTATCACACGGCCGCATTTTGTTGAACAATTCTTTCTTCTCCGTGTTGAGTCATACACTAGCGAAACTGAAATCTGTATACCTATTGTTATTCTGTCGTTTCCTAGTGCTTTTGAAGTTCTGAATTGTGGATTGATTAGGATGCTCACATTCAATGTGTTTATTTATTATATTGTCGTAGTTACCATATCTCTCGTTGTTGGAGACATATATGGCCATTTCAGGACGTGGAAGCGAGTTGCGACGCGGCGCTACAAGCGATGACGAAGATCAAGTGAGTGATATTCTATGGGATATTGACCTGTCCGATCAGGCTTTTCAACCAGTCAAGTGAGTGTTATTAGCCCGGGAGTTCAGGGAATATTGAGACTAAACTAGCCAGGCGTGTTTACAGGTTCGAAGATTGATTCAGTAGTGTTTATATAGGACACTACTGCTAAAATTCCCTTTTGCCAAATCCTAGCTATTAGTTAATAGAGGAGGGTAGACTGAATTGGAAAATAGGAAAATTAATGTAGCAGACTGTAGTTATCACCCACTCACATCTTGCTGAGGAATGTCAACCGTTTCTTTTTGGTAGTCAATTGCCCTGTGAAATCCGAGCTTCACTGTTTAGTCGGGAGTATGAACATGTTCTTGAACCACATATGTAGGTCACGAATTCAAAGTGCTTATGCTCATGACTGTTCTCGTTCTAGTATCATTGGTACGTGTTCTAGTAGTGGTGTCTCGTGATCAGATAATAAATGACTCTTTGCACGTTCAACCAACTACAGCAGGCCATCCGAATGTGCTAATCATGATCGGTAGGCTGATGTTGCTGTATGTGAAAACTTCAGGATCGTGATTCTACAACAACTGAATCATAGTAAAAGTGCTAGTATATTTTACTAGCGTGAGACATGAACATGCGTGGTAGGATTTACTGTGTGATATAATTTCCTTGGAGAGTGGGTTAGATCATTGTGATTGGAGTTTGGATCGCAGAATGAGAGCCGAACCGAAAAGAATGAGCAGAACCGCGCAACTTTGGGGTTCCACATTAATGTCCAGCGACAAACATTAAACTGCCTAGTTTATTTCTATTATGCCATGATCAACGTGTTTCTCACTTGGTCATTTTTCTCTACTGATTTGGGAGTTATCCTTGATTTGTAACCGAAAACTGCGTATGCAGTTTTGGCTCTGGCACTTTTGTTGTTGTTGGAATAAAATTGAATATTTTTGGTCAATAAATACATAAACCCGAGTTTTTGCAGTTGGCAAGCCGTTGACCACGTGGGAGACGAGTCTCCATTCGTCTCTTCACTCAGGGGACATCTGAAACAGACAGTGCCAGTGGTGAGAGACCTACTGACGGACAGGAGGAAGTGAGTTGATTTTCTAACATAAAGCATTAGTAGAGTGCATTTTCACTCATCCGATCCCATTGGAACTGTTGTCTTTATGAGCGTTAGACCCTCGAAATTCTACCTTGAGTCATTCGACCGTTAATATTTCAAAAAAGAAATGATTCCCTAGTTCGCATTTCAGATACTTCGCCCATCTCTGTCTCAAACTGGCCACGCAACTCGCGCACAAGTTCGTGGGCGCACTCTTCAGATGTCGGCCAGTCTCCACTCATGGTGGGATATAGTTTTCTGCTCGTTGTTTGGTTGCGGGGTTAGTGCCACTGTTTGTGTTTCTAATTGATGTTACTCCTTTAACTGTGCGCAATGCGTTTTGTACTGCTTTATAGTTTGACTTTTTCCCCAAAATCACTGGGTTTTTTCATAATGGGCTGGTGTTGTCTGGCCGGTGTCCATTCACTTGAGTCTTTCAATTCTTGGAGGACGGGCTTGCAAAGAAACGCGATAGTGAAATTCTGGGTTGTCCACATTCAGTTAATTTTTTTTGCAAAATACAACCAAGACAACACTGAAGTTATGGTAATTTCATCATGATATGAATGGAAGCTGTTACGTGAAAGCGCCTGTTCTAGCCAAACTTTTATCTTAGAGTTCCACTGAAAGATATCTCGTGCAAGTTCAGAACGTCACCCTTGAGATTACTGTAATTGTCTTATTCAGGAGCGGAGCAGCTCCTTCTGGACACTCATTCTCTGAAGACATTCCTTCTGTCACTCCCATCAGTGGAGTCATCCGTGTCCACTAAACCGCCCTCTGCCTACGTGGCAGCAGTCAATGCAATACTCACAAAGGCCGAGATGATGCTCAAGGTGGGCAATTTTAAAAATTAATTTGAAAATAAAGGAATTTATGTAAAATTCTATGCACCTATAGCAGTTAAATTAAACTTGTAATTACTACGTTCGGTGTTTCGGCCTATATCTCTAGACACTGAGCCGTTCCCATGGTGGTAGGCCAATATTTCAAATGTAGTTGTAGTTATGTGAAGTATTTAAAACACATTCTAGATAGTGCTGACTTTGAGATGATGGCCAAGGTGGATATTCTTTTAGAAGAATTAATAAACGCAAAAAGGTTTATTAGGAATGATAAACATTCATACATACAAAATGCCCCCTGTCCCCGTTTGGCTTTTGCTATAGCGAAAGAGGCTATGTTCAATGATGAAATTTTATATTTTCTGACTATTCATAGTAATTGCGACACCCGTAGAATGTATGTTGCTTGGTCTGGTTAAGTATCGATGTGGACGGGTTGAGCAATGGATATCCAACGTAGGGTTAAAACGTAAATGTTAAAACTGTAAATTCTGATTGTAAACATGGTTGATACTATCTTCTGTTGTCTTCTTTAATCGACAATACACGTACTGTAGTGAATCACTAACAAATGATTGATCTTATATTTATGTGATTCGCTGGCTATGTTTCACTATTCAGATCGTAATACATGACCTTGACTCTCCGGACGACTTCATCTCCAGCTACATCAGGATGCTGCCGGAGTCGGACGTCGCCGAGCTACAGAAGGTGGGGGGGGGGGGGTAAAACAATGGATGTCGTGGGTAATAGGCGAAAAGTTTTGTTATTTTGAGTTGAATCCCAACCTTGGAATTTTTGTTAAATAATTGGTTTTATTTT
>JACMIF010004627.1:0-12001 GCA_014805445.1 Diplogasteroides magnus | reverse complement strand
AGTCCATGATGACATAGGTGACCATACCTAAAACGAGTTCCTCGCTAGCGAACACCACCTAATGAACCAATGTGACAAGACTTATGCAACAACCTAATAGGATTGATGATTGGTTTTATGGCTTCCTGCATGTCATCCGTCAGTTGAACTGCCTATTATTGTTTGCAGTTTGACTACTTTATGGTTTATTTTGCAAGGCTAAGTACTATATATTTGAAGACACATTATCTGCGAAACATAAACCATAATGTAGTAAATCTGCCAACCGTATTGCCAAAGTCATTCTTCGCTTGTGTTTTATGTTAAAAGTGATTGCTGTCTTCAGGCGATAGAGAATCTCGGCGCGTACGCGATGGCTGCACGAGTCTCCGAACAACGAAAACCACCAAGAAGTTCAGTCAACAGAGCCATCATCGTGGAAGGTGAGAAAAACTGTTCCATTAGTCTTGCCACAGTGAATCCTATATTGCATTCCATGGTGGGGGGGGCATTTTGGAACTCGGTCGCTTTCGGACCGGCATAGACTGCGCTCTCTGCCGGGAGATAGAGGGACGAATGAATAATGGCAGGAAAAAGTTCCAAAATGTCCCCACACCCATTCCGTCACTCTGCGCTCTCATTCGATCGTCTCTGGCAAATAAACACGAAAGACCACAGGGAGATGGAATATTCTTTGGGATTCACTCTCCCAAAACTGATCTCCATTAGAAGACTCTCTCTCTCTCTCAGGTCTTGGCACCATGCTGTCCTCCCTTCTCGGAGTTTCGGCAGGAGTCGCGACGTTTACAGAGAACATTGCACTCATGCACATCACACGGGTCAGTCGATTCGGCTGCGCTTTAGTAGTTCGGTCTACGGTTGACAGTTTGTTTACGAGAACGGTTATGTTTTACGAAACCAATAACTTCCAAGATATACTTATCAGTGAAACTTATCTGATTTCATACTCCTACTGCTAATTCTAGATCGGACCTATCAAAAAAGAGAGCGAGAAAAAGGCAAATCGACAAGTTCATGCTTGTTTGTTTTGATGATATTCCCCGTAATGTTTTGATTAGGATTTATAAATCGGTCGTTCAGTGCATTTCTCATTCGTCTGATCACCTAGGAACGGTTCTCTCTCTATTCGATAAACAACCACCCCGAGAGGATTATACGAATGAGTAGTGCACTTTACGATGAGAAACCCTAGATTTGACCGTTCTACTAAAACAGAGCCATTGATTTTATCTATCCTAAAGGTAAACATTTGACACTTAAGAACGCCAGCCGTGCCACAATGCAAGTAGCCGGAGTTCCTCATATCGCTTGGACTCTTCGCCAAGGTTCGTTCACCCATTGCTTCTTGGCCCGTTGGTATTAACGTTCGCCTACCGAATGTGATGCTATCTGACGATGCCCAATTGGCGAACCGCCGGATGACGTCCTTCCGCCAGAAGATCGTTCGTGCAAATGGACGTCTTCTCGTCTCTTCAAGAAGGAGTAGTGGGAGTTTCCTCTCGGAGAAATCAATACTATTCAACTATTCATGCTTCCCCGCTCCCTCATTTCTCACCGGTCGGCTTCTTTAAGGCTGCAGCTATTCTTGCCTCCATCCCTGATCCCATCCTGGGCGGAGTCCTCGCACTGGGAATGAGCATGATTGCGGGCGTTGCACTGGGGCAACTGCAGGTTCATTGGGGTTTCCATTTCAGAAGTTTAATCAATGCTTATCTTGCACGCCCTCTAGGTCTAGCCAAGTTGCCGTGGTGAAAGTCATCGCGATGTCGATTGATCACTTTTGCCTTTTTATATCAGCAGTAAGATGAATTTCTCATTCCTCACTCTCAGCTGTTGTCCATCGAAAGTAGAGGCAAAGCCACCACGGAAAGAAGACGCCCTTTAATATCGGAAGGGATGCCCTATACTAATCACTCATCTAATCTCCGCGGAGGGGTTATCTCTACGTTCAATATGCAGCAGAACTTAGACGAATAAGAAATGCACTTTAAATACTAGAGACCTCGAATCGCATCGCAAAGTGCATTTCTTTTCTCTAACTCATTTCCGAGCTGTTGTCTATCAGATGCGAGAGACAACCGCACGGCAAAGAGTTCCAGAAAAGGAATGCACTTCGCGATGCGATTCGAGGGCTCTATTAAATATAACCGATTTTGAAACCTTACAGTTAATCATTCATGATTAGGCATCGCATTTGGGAAAATAAGTGCATCAAGCACTTATTTTCCGAAATGCAGAGCCTATTCATGCGGAATCAAGTGACTTGGTCATTGCAGATGATCGATCTTAAATTGACGCGAAATCTTTCCGTCATGGGCATTTCCATCATGATTGGAATGGTCATTCCCACTCATTTTGAGAAGAATCCAATGAACACAGGTACGAGTAAATAACGGGTCAAATACAACAACTCCGTTTGCGATGATACGCCGTACGTAAGGACGATGGAACATCTTTCAAGCTCACCATTGTGGAGCAAATGTTCATGTCGTTTTTATCTTTTGCCACGAGAGAAATAATTAATCCAGTGACATTATGGCTGTTTGGCCATAATGTCACTGGATAAAGTAGTCTGCTGCCAACCATAGTGGACACGACATATATCGCTGTTACTCGATATCAGGAAATCAACTAGCCGATCGGATCATCGGGATGCTTCTGACCATTCGAATGCTTATTGGAGGCGGATTGGCGTTCGTTCTCGACAATACAGTGCCTGGTGAGAGAAAATATTATGCACCCAGCTGTCGCCTCTTGCCCATTTTTCTCAGTTTTTAAACATGTCCAAATCGAGAGCTGAAGTACGAGAAACGACGAACTAGCACGTGTAAATGAGAGAGCACATTCGATCGATAATGCAATGAGCGTGCTGGGTATAACAGATCAGTTTGGATGCAAAATATAATGTTCTTACGAACAAGAACCATCCTCAGGAGCGACAAGAGCGCAGCGAGGATTTCATGAGGAAAGAGAAGAGACGGCATATGACGCGGACGATGACGGGTTCGCCTTCCCTGACTGTGTCAACAGGTTGTTTAACAGGGAAGTGCGCGGACCTTGGGGGAGCTTTCGAGATGAGAGGTTCACAGGTCATAGACCTTGGGAAGAGATGTCTAAAGCATGTTTTAATTTTTGCTAAAGATCGCTGTAGAGCGAGAAAATCTTGATGGTTGAAAAATTGAAAATGTCATGTGAAATGTCATACATGCGAAAATTCCTGCCATTTGATTGCTTAGCCTTACGAGTCTGGTATGCTATTAATGCAATGTATTACACCGATACTAAATAGTGATGACATATACTTGTGAGCAGGATGCCTATTTGCTGATCGAGAGGTGCCCTAACAGGGCATCCCTCAGCTATTGAAAAACAAAGAATATAAAATCACAACTCGGTTGTAATTTCATTACATAAGCTATAATTGGCGCCAAAAAATTCCAAAAAAATACTCTCCAATAAGTGCTACTGAAACCCATCGTCCATCAGAATTCATTTTTTCGATCTGTCCAGCACCAACATCCATGATATCCATAGTTTGAATTTTTTTGCGTTTAGAAAGAGCCTTTGCTGTGTCAAGTTTTTGACTAAATCTTACACAACTATAGTTGTATAGTGCACATGATTTATTTCAGACACACAGTCCTCTCCATTAAAATATAGTGATTTTTGGAATATCGCACTTTTGTAATCGGAAAGTCAGCCGGATACCCTGTTAGGGCACCTTTCGATCAGCAAACAGGCATGCTGCTCATAAGTACATGTCATCACTATTTAGTATCGGTGTAAAATATTACAGCAACAGCATACCAGACTGGTTTGGCTAAGCAATCAAATTGCAGGAATTTTCGCGTGTGTGACATTTCAATTATTTTTTCTATTTCTTCCAACATTAATTATTTCTCGTTCTACAGCGCTCTTCAGCAAAAATTGAAACATGCTTTAGACATCTCTTCCCAAGGCCTATGACCTGTGAACCTCTCATCTCGAAAGCTCTCCCAAGGTCCGTGCACTTCCCTGTTTAGTTCAGAATATATTATGGAACACATTCCGAACGCACCCGCGAAATCATTCAACGACGGGTTAAACCATTCTTTTCTGTGTCCTAAATTAATCCTCTCCCTATATTTCTTCTTTTTACGGGTAAACAATGTATGTACGATGTATTTCGAAAATTCAAACCATCCCAATCTCATAGGCTCGATTCTCTCTCACTTCCATAGACAACTTTGGTGGAGTTTAGAACGGATAGGCTTTACGAAAATGCGTCCCAAGCATTCATCATCGCAAGGGCTTCTAAATCGGCAGTAAACCTCATTTATCCTTCGTCATTTCTCCCAGGACGGTTTATAAGTTCAGTAAACAAGCGCTCCTTGTGGAATAGTCGAATGAGAAATGCACTTTATTGCCAAATTTGAAACCCTGACCTAGTCTGCGATTGACCATCACACATCATTGTTTTCAGAGTTCTCCGAAAAGTGGCTATTCTCTCCAAATTGCCCTTCCTTCCATCCAAAAAGAATCTCGCCACACGAGCCAACAATCAATCAACTCTCCCGTATAAGATTACGAGCGTTTGAATAAGTCTCTTGTCGTACATTTTAGTGACTGATGATACACCACACCACTGAAACTTACAATAACTAAATGCATTTAAAGTTATAGATGTACGGCATGACCGAAAGACGTGAAAAAAGGATATGTTTCAACTGTGCGTAAAATAGACTAGAGCAACAGTTCACTTAGGATGCGGAATAAATGTACGCATTTTGTTGGTGTGCATTTATTCATCTTATTGATGAGCCCGAACATTTGGTTCGTATTGAAATTAAACTGCTTTCCAAAATGAATAAATTCATTTAGAGAAATAATGTCATTTTTTGCAATTTCATTTTAATATTTGCCTCTTTCAATTTCAAAGGCACGCTGGGTGAGAGGAATAACGGATACCAACCGTTATTTTGGAAAAAAATAGGAGGCAAATAATCTTAAATCTAAGTTTAACATACTAAAAATATATTTTAGTTTTACGTGTACTGTGTCCTTATTGTGTGCCATTTTTCAACCATTATACCTCCGCCTTTCCTTGTGCTATGAGAAGCAATTTCGCGAGCGTCTACTTATTTACGATTCCATATACTTATTGCGGGCCGTGCTCGTACAAATTATTGCGAAAGCCAAATATTTGTATTTTTTTGCTTGATAAACTCTATTTATTTTTTTTGAGTAACAAAAGAAAATGAGCAGACACCAATGTGTTTGGAGACGTAAATTTTCTTTTTTGCATAAACCATACACTACTGCAAATACGTATTCAGACACTTTTTGTTTTGGACACAACTTTGCTCAAAGTTATCGAATCTCCATGAAATTTTTATTATACATACTAGACTCCGGGGGACGCTTTGGACTGAATAGGACGACCCTGTATCTCGAGTTGCCGCTTTCCCATAAATCGGGGAATCTCACATGGGTTTCAAAAGATTTCGTTTTGCCGCGAGGGGTCCAAAAATCTGAAATTTTTAATGAAGGTACATCACCTCGGGAGAACTTCAAAACAAGTTAGAGTCGAATTTTAGGTCGCTTCCCCATTACAGGAAAAATCGGCAAAATAGGCCTCTTTTTGCACTGTTAAATATCGCATGGTGCGCCTTAATTTGGTAAAAATTAATATTGTTTTTATAACGTAGTGCACTATCGCAGCATTTGGGCCAGTGGATGCACATCCTATGTAGATTGTTATAATTTTAGAATTAATATTCCTATCGTCGTACCGATAATAGTAAGGAGTTGAGGTGCCATTCGGCGACCACAACTCCGAACCCCGGCGACCCAAACTCCGAACGGGGCCACCACCGGCATATGCAACACCCAACTGAGAAAAGCGAAGCATGACACAGGGTGGTGGAAGGGGAGGTGTTTTTACTAAGAAAGGTTGCTTAAGAAAAGTAAGAAAAGTTGAAAAGAAAAGAAAAGTTGAAAAGTTTTCGTATATTAAGCGTTGCGCCCGCTCTAGCCGGACGAAGCTCGCGCAGCGAGCGTAGTCCCGCTAGTGGAAAGGCACAAATGCACAGATAGAGATCTCGAATCGACTCACGAAGTACATTCCTTTTCTCAAATTCATCATCGAGAGGTTGCCTCTCTCGTGAGTGTTAGACAACCCCTCGGAATGAATTTGAGAAAAAGAATGCACTACTACGTTATTCGATTTGGGGACTCTAACGGACACCCATAACTTTTCCCTTTCTAAGAAAAGGTGAATTCTAGAAAGAAGATGAAAGTGTCAGAGAGTCCATTTTGAGTCAATCCATTGTCTCGAGTTATTGTAAGGATTCTGTGGGAAACAGATAGTACTTGTTTTGAGGCTGTAGGACCACGTTGAAGGGAAGTTGGGTGCGACGCATGGGTAGACGCACAGACCCACAGACGCACACAAATGCACATAGATAGACAGTCTGGTGTCGTTATCTGATCCAAAGTGCACCATTTTGCATGTTCTATTTCTCTCTCTCTGTGTTATAGCGGTAGAGCGGAAGACGCGGTTCGACTAGAGCGGCATGGACTGCTGCGCCACATTGGTGAATTTGACACATGCGCCATTAAAACGGATCTCACCTACTGTTTCCATTTCTCCATCTGTCCATTTCAGCAAATTTACATTGCGCTCTTGTCATTCACCTTTACCACCTACTTCATTTGTGCAATATTTCAGTTCGACTCTCGTGGTTTTTAACGAAATGGCCCAGAAGCGCCTCGATTTACAGATATTTTTCATATAAACCAACTTCATATACCGAGTACACACGCTTCATCCGATTGACGACTGTGTACTCTCTAATTTACGTGATATTTCGTCGTTTTCGTGACCATTAGTCATGATTTTGAATATATAAGGAATTATCATTTATAATCTAAAAATCCTGATCCCGTTCCATATTGGGGATTTTACTGCCAGCCATCATGTTCACTATCCATGTTGGTTTTTCTTCAAGGTAGAGCTTATCAACATTGGTGGAAACCGCTTTAACATATGTCCCAGTTTTTTTCGATACGAATTGGAGAAGTCCGAAATATAAAAGTTTCGTGATCTAGAAAACCACTTTGGATAGTGACCACAGTGAATAGAAAAATCGGCAATATGGAACGGTTCAGTTTTTCTAATTTTATTTTAATTGTGACTCAATTCACTCGGCTTACATTTCGATCATATTCGCTATAGTGCGGTGTACATACACAGGGTCTCCGTTCGTGGGCAGTTCTTGCTGTGGTTGTCTTTCACTTCTTCCCTTCAATCGTTCCATTCGGATATCTTGGAGTCGACGTGCCAGTAGTAACAATGTTTGGTAATTTGATTGCTTTATAGGTTATGTTTCACAGAGGATATATCTTCAAATAAGTATATATTAGCAATGAAACACAACCCATAAAGTGGTCAAACTGCCAATCATATAAATGAACAACGCCAATATTAGACAGCATCATATGCCCTTTTGCAGCTTCTTCGTCCTGTCGGGATTTCTCATAACGCACGTGCTATCCGGCAATGATGCCTTCTCTTATTCAGCATGCATCAATTTCTACTTTAAAGGAGTTCGCCGAATATTTCCATTAATTATTGCGGTAAGACGGATTTCAACCATCTCATAATATTTACGCTCAATTTAGCTTGTCCTTATTTTGCTCATCTTCATTTGCACGCGATTCACGGATGAACTTCTTTTATATGAAACGAAGTCTGCGACTTTCGCCCTCATTTTTGCATCCAATTTGAAGGAAAAAGACCAGGGTGAAGACTACTTCAGACAAGTGTGCAAATTCGAAATCACAACAAACTATTCCAACAATTACAGTTGAAACAGGCACAAGATCCGTTCACTCTTACGTGGTCTCTGTCCGTTGAGATTCAGTTCTACGTTCTGGCTCCCGTCCTAATTCTATTAGGAAAGGTGAAGATTAAACTTGGAATCGCGGGACAATACTGCTGCACAGAGATGGACAGGCGCATACTCACTTCATTCTTTCTCCACGATTGCGTCTGCTTCGCATATTTACCATTGCGCATTGCCACCTTCTGCTTCATTCAGCTCCACCATTTCAAGACTGTGGCAGTTTCTGCTGGGCACTGTAGCACACGAACTTCAAGTGTTATGGCATTTGCACAAGGGTTTCTAAAACAGGGTAATATTATGCATTTCTCATTCATCTAATGCCCTCGGAGCTTGTTTCTCTCGTGAAAGTTTCTAGCATAACATTACCCTTCAAGAAATCCTTACTTTACACTCGATACGATTTTTAATTAATTCCTCGTAGTTGTCTCAATGGTCCCAATTGCAAAAGCATGATATGATGAAATATGAACAGGAAGCGCAGCAATGTCACGGAACGAATGATAGGAATTCAAGTATGAAATATTGTCCAATATTCTCCTCAACTGCACATTTTTAGTTTTTGCGTGTTGCTGCGTGATATTTTGTCTTTCGTTGCCGTTCCTGTGGATGAACGGCAATTCGGCTAGTGCATCTCCTAATTAATATGGAAGGGAAATATATTTAGATGATCATTGCACGAGTACTAGTCACGGTCGTAGCAGCAATTACTGTCCAACAGGGATTTCAATCACCTCTGCTCTGCCATCCTTTACTGGTGGGTATTGGAAATCTGTCATACTCCCTCTACCTCATCCACTGGCCTGTCTATTGCTGTATGTCCGGTATGCAGCTAGGCAGTGCGTCAGGTTCGTCTACTCCAAGTCACTGGAAATAAAAGTTTTTTCAGATAAAATTATCGGTATCTTTCTGTGCATAATTGCATCATATTTCAGCTACGAATTCTATGAGAAATGGTACATATTTGAATACAATTTCGCGTAACGATATAGGTTGATTTCAGGTATCTGACGTTCACAAAGAATGGTACTGCGCTCTTTGTGTCGGTCTTGTATACAGTGAATTTTGCATTGCTCATTTCGACGCCGAATGCATTTATCTCCGAACAAATTCTCACTTACTTTTCCGGATCTAATGGTTAAATTCCATGCAAAGATTTCATTCGAAAACACTTTCAGAAGCCGTGGCATTTGATTTGATGATGGCTGGCATCCACGAAGGTCCGACACTTTGTAAATATCAATTACTATTCATGTAAACCAATTTGACATGCCGAATGCAAACTCGGCATGTGGCTGACGACTGCCTATTCTCTAATTTGTGCCATTTTCGCCATTTCTAGGACAATTTCTCGTACTTTGAATAGATTTTAAGCGCAATGTATAGAGCCGAACTTCAATTCGGTTTACATGAATAACATACAGATGCAAGTCAACTGCACCATGGAAGTAGGATGGAAAGAATGCTTCAGCATTGGAAGATGGAGGACCAACGAAACATTTCCTTAGGTCCGTTTCAATGAAGAAGTAAATAATCGGGAGCAACACAGTATCATGGGCATTTGCGCCAAGAGGTGATATTAGTGGCGCATCTGTCTATTTCACCATTTTCGTGCAAATAATGACGATCTTGTCTTTCTCCCAAAATATCTGGGTATTTAGACGAAAGTCGACGAATCAGCGATGAGTTTGAGAAGAAGTGGGACAAACTTCTTATGATACCCAATTGTACGATGAAGAAGAAAGGGGACAAAAATCCATTCGGGCTTTGTGAAGCACCAGTGAGACCATTGCTCTACCAATTAGAGCTAATATCCGTACTAAGCGTAATTGTTGCAGAAAGGAAACGGAAAATTAAAAATTCTTGTGCTTGGCAACAGCTACACTGCAAGTTTTGCCAGACTGCCCATGGAACACTTACGCGATCATTATTCAACCTTTCATTTCCACTCACAATATGGCGAGAACATGTTTTTTGCATCTAAACGAATACAATGTTTCAGTTTGCGAGTTTCTCATTCAGTCAATTGAGCCGTATTGCAAGAAAAGTCACAAATTACATTGGCAATCCGTTGAAACAGTGACGCCAGATGTTGTCATCGTCATCCAACGGTTATTCGCCTTTCCTCCTGCATGCTGAATTCCTTTTTAGGTGGATCAGGCCAGATTATCCGATCAACAGCAACATCTCCGTAGATCCTGAGTCCTTGCAAATTAAGGACAATCTTGAAAAGCTGGAACAGAAAGTATCCAAGGTTGCGTAGGTATCACCATCTCGAACCTATGTAACTGCTGCAGGTTTTCATACTTCAAGCGCTACCGCGTGTACGAGATAGTATATCTGCGATAAGGAAAAGAATCCAAGAGAATAAGCAGTTAGATGACATCATGGCTGTACTGATTACTTAAAATTGTGGATGGAGTACATACTCTTTTAGGAGATAATCGATGTTCCAGCTGACAATATGAGGAAGAGACTCCATCAATTGGCGAAAGAGTGCAAGAATTGTGCACTGATTGATGTGTACAACAGACACCTGAATAAGGACAAGAAATTCACGATGATTCTTAAAGAAGCCGTCCGGGGAGATTGCGAAGCGCTTCCCCACCGAGATCAGTCTCTACAATTCCCTGACTCTCTCGTCGTTAGAGTGATCTACTCTGGCTACGAGAGAGTAGGAGAATTGAAGAGACTGATCCCGTCTGGGGAGATTGCTTCGCAATCTCCCCGGACGGCTTCTTTAACTCGGTAGTAATGAGCATTTCTCATTATACTTATTTCCGCCGAGTGGCTATCCCTACGTTCGATAAAAAAATCCGAATGGATTACACGAATGTGAAAGGCACTTTGCTATGGATGCTATGTTCACTAGGATTTCTAAAACGGTAGTAAAGTGCATTTCTTATTCGTTTAATCCACTCGGAGCTGTTGACTACCGAACGTAAAGACAACCGCTCCGTGAAAATAGACGAATGATAAATGCACTCTATTACCGTTTTTGAGCCCCTAATGTTCACTCATAAAGAGGAAAACAGTACTCTTCAGTTGATTCATCCTCACACTCACATCCAATACTTCGACCACAACCTTCACTACACCCCCTATGGATGGAGACTCATTGTGTCCGTGTTTGAAAAGCTCAAGCATAACTTTAATAAGCTTATCTCCTCTGAAAATTATCCAGACAACATACTGGAGTGGTGATAAAAATTAACATTTCTTTCAATACATGCTTACAGTATATTGTGTGCTCTTGGAGTTTCAAGTTTGTTGTTTTTCGTTAGTTTGTTTTTAGGTTCGTTTGTCTGATTACGTGTAAATTCACGTAGAAAGAGCGATAAGCTCATACATATAATAAATGGTCATAATTCATCTGTCTATTGCCGATGATCCACTCTCAAGAAGAATATTGTGCTTCGTTCCTCACTATTATCGCTTGGAAATTCTTTCCAGCAAAATTGTACTTCGAAAATAATATATTATACCCTCCTTCGAAAGTCGTCAAAGTTTTACAGCCCACAGCGAGACGGAACGTGAAAATACAGAATATTGCAGCGCATGCATATCGCGCACACGCGTGAAACCGCGACGCGTCCCATTGAAGTCACAATGGGAAGCGTCGCGGTTTAACGAGTGAGCATGATTTTGATGCGCTGCAATATTGTGTATTTTTACGTTCCGGCAAGCTGTGCAGCCTTTTCGCGAAGTAAAGAATATAAACTGGTTGTGCAAGGAGATGTCTTTCAATTGTAATCTTGAATTCATCGCTTCTCTTCCAAGCTAGCCCGCCCAACATCTAACTGGTCACAAGTGCACCCCTTTATTTGATGTGTACATGTGAAAATGGACATGCGGTCCATAATGCACTATAATGCACTACTTGATACGAGTGACAGACAGTTCGCCCGGCCCAAGAAACTCGAAATTCACTCCTATGCAAAAGTTTTTTATATTTTCTCTGAAAGCTTACACTATCGGAAATAAGTATTCCACCAAACATTTTTGCTATGGTTTTGCTATGCTTGATTTTCTAAAAAATCTGAAATTTTTTATGTACATACTAGACCTCAGGGGACGTTTATGCCAGAATAGGACGACCCTGTACCTCGAGTGGCCGC
>JACMIF010004626.1:0-12003 GCA_014805445.1 Diplogasteroides magnus | reverse complement strand
TCGCAACGAAGGCTTCTCCTCGGGGGTTGGAGGGATGGGGACAGTAATTGCCTACGACAGAATCGTTGCCATGGTCTTTTGCTATTTTGGCGTTACTGTCACCCATTAATATCGGAAAACAATCCCTAGGGCATCTTTTAACCGTATTCTCCACATCTTCTAGAAAGTCTTCATACTCTACTTGGTCGGCAGAAGAGGAAGCAGGAGCATAGAATAAGACTACCCATAGACGAAATTGTGGGTGGTGGAGTACGGCTAATCGATCGTTTATTGGGAGGAAACGTATCGATGGCCCTAGAGATTGACTCACAACGAACGCGACTCCGTGATGTGCAGTTGTACCTCCTGAGTGGAACAGCTTGTATCCGCGTGGTAGATCCAAACTGCCTTGACCCGTAATCCGAGATTCTGTTACTCCCAGGATATCCATTTTGATCTTCTGCAGCGCAAGCGCCAATTCCAACTGTCGAGCTGTAGTCGAGAGAGATCTTGTATTGAAGGTGGAGATGACGAGGGGAAAACTTCTTCCAGCCATCAAATAATACGTTTTCTAAAAAAATAACTAACTTTCTATATGCTGTTCTTACAGATGATTTCATCGTATTTAACAATTCAGACCTCTGGTCAGCCAACATCATGATTAACAAAGACAACACTCTCCGCGCTATTGTGGATTGGCAGGTTATTATTCGTTTCTCCGTTATTTCTATAATATTTCCAATTGAACTGGACATTTATACCATACTTGGGATGCTGCGTGTCAACCTCTGTTGTGAATTTTTTGGTGATCTCTAGGTTTTATTTTTGGCAGAACGAATACCAAGGTTCATTCCTTCTCACAGCGCTCTCATTCATTCGGTCGTCTCTGGCGCACAGAAACGACTGCAAAATAGAGAGCATAGAGAGCTGGAATGCACTTTGGAAATCACTATGCCAACACTGCTGCCAACTAAGTATTCGTGATTCTAATGCTGCGGAAAGTGCGTTTCTCGTTCGCTAGCCTCCTCTATCGAGTTGAGGACTAATCCTGGCAAGAGAAGACAAGATAAATAAGTTTAGACAAATGTACCGATTTAGAAACCAAATTTATCAATCGTTAGGAAGCCGTTGATGACATTCCCTTTCAAAGCCTTACAATTAGGCCTTTGTTTCAGATGGCGCACATTGGATGTGCCGCTGAAGACATCATCCGTCTCTCCATCTCCATGCTATCAGCTGCTGATAGGAGGAAGTACACTCATGAACTTCTGCAGATCATGCACAATAGTCTTCTGGAACACCTTCACGGAGAAGAGCCGCCGTATACGCTTGAACAGGTAAAATATTCTCTATTTTTAATGGGACTCGCAGGATGACTGGGAATCAAGATGCAATTTTCGACTAGTGCTCATCTCAATAATTCCACTCCGGCACTCGGGAGCGCTGCTATTTTCGAGAAACTACAAAATATGCATTTGGTGTCACCGAAGACTACAAGTGAAATGATTTAAAACGTTTTCTTCAGCTCCAAGAGACGCATGAGATCCTCTTCCCGCACTGTGCCATGATGTATGGACCGATGATCGTGCACATGTTCTTGGTTAGTTAATCCCAATGTGAAACTGGGATTTTAAGAAATTCAGACTACATTTACACGTGAACCTGGTGATGAACAGGCAAACTAGTGTTTAAAAACGGTTGTAAAATGTAATTTTATTCGTCTATTTTCCGCTCTGTGGCGAGTGGATTAATCGAACAAGAAAAAGCACTTTGCTACCTTTATGAACTCCTATTGGAACTTAAACAATGATTATAAGTGGCAAATTCCAGGGCAGAAGGACGGCACAAGGCGAATCAGATGCCGATTATAAAGAAGGCGCGGCTATAATCCTTGATAAGGTTGGATAAAATTTTATTAGCTTTTTATTTATTTTAAATACGATTTTTATCGCTTTATGCGAGAGCTGAAAATAATGTCAAGATGTCAAATGAAATAGTATAAATCGTCTTTATCAGGTGAAAGGAGTCTTCGAAGACATCATCCACGCAACGGAAGACTCGAAGAAACACGAGAGAGAACGAACATATAATCTTGTATGGAAAGAAGCGGAGAATGGAAATTGGTGATCAACTATTATAATTGATAGTAAATAGTGTATTTTCCTATTCCTGATCGACCCGATCATTGATCATAATACGTTAAATTGTAAACATACAATTTAACGTTTCAATGCCCTGTAAAAATCATTTTTATAGAGTTATCCAGTCTTTCTCTGATATGTTTCGGCGAATGCATTTGTTTATATTTAGCTTCGAAGATCGCTAGTTTCCAAGCTCGTTTGGTTTTTTCATAAATAATTACATACATATATGGTCATTTCATTCAAAGTAGTTTTCTAATGGCCTCCCCACCGATCCATCTGCCAGCAGCTACAATCCAAGAATTGAATCACGAGTTAATTTTTAATGTAATGGTGGGATGGATGGACAATGAGTTCTTTTTACAGAGGGTATAACTTCAAATAAATAGTTCCATCGAAATATAATCCAGCATGAAATAGTCAAAATGCTAACTATGAATACGAATTTGGTCCCTTCTAAGGGGTCATCCTGCCGGTCAAAACAAAGGAGGAGTCAAAAACTAAGTGCGAAAAAACTCGCGTCAGGCACTTCCCTCTTGTGTACCGGAACGAAAATATGTGATAAGGACTCTCCATTGTGGTCGCCTCTCACAATCAAGCGTATAGACAATTGATCCGAGGAGGTTTGGAACCCCATAAATGTCATTTGTGATATCAACAGCAAGGACACGATAGGACACGGGGAACCCGCCCTCTTTCACCACTCAACTCTCAATTCATTAGTTATCTTTGCACTGAATAGACTACTAACACAGTCTTTGAGACAACGAAATAGCCACAAAGGCAAATACGCCGATTGTTTCTCTCATTTGCTTTCGATTGATTGGCTTCCTCAGCGGTCCACACGATATTATTAATTTTTGTATTTGTAAATGCGCATCGCGCAAACGACTTGCGTAAGTATAATAACTGTTTCAGCGACAAAATAATGCAAAGCACGACAGAAGTCAGTATAATGAAGCCTGGAGATGGCGTGCTAGGGACGCATGTTACATGGGAGGACATTGAGAGGCCTTTGCGGGAACATTTCAAGACAAAAGCCACGTTCGGACCGAATAAGACCGTGTGCCACCTGGGGAAAGGAAATGTGAGCCTCTTCTTTGTTGTAGGATCTTTTTCACCAATGAACGTTACAAACACTGAACTATTTATACTGCAATGTATGCATACAACTGTGCATCCTCGCAAAATTAGTATCAGAATGTTCAAGTGATCATGAAACACATTCACCATCATTTCAGGGCCTGTGGCTCAAGGAAAAGAGCTGAAAGTAGAAATTTTAATATTTTATAAAGACTGTATACGGAGTGGCTTTCAGGGCTTCCTCTCTGTGATCGCTAAAATTGACTGTGACTGGAAGGGAAAGGATGAGAACGAAGATCTCCCAATGTCTGTTGCTGTCAAGGTTGCGTTACCTCATTAATATTCTTTGGAAGTTCTGTTTCAGATCGCGTCTGGCCTGTCGGCTAAGTCATTTGAGCAAACGGGAGAGATGAAAATACCACCCGAAATGATGGAACGCATGTGGCGCGACTTCGAACGGTTCCTCAAGACAGTGAGCATTAGGGGTTCGAAATCGGTAGAATTGTCTTAATTCAAGGTGTGAGACAACCGCTGAGCGATTGTCTCACCCCTTGATTGACCACCGCGCAGCGGAGAAGAATGACAACAAATTTACCGTTATTTGAACCCGAAGTGAATTTTCGTATTCTGATCCCATTACATGCATCGGTCTGGGAATTTTCAGCACAAAGAAACAAGAAAAATCGATGTTTTAATACCAATCATCTTATTTTTGTAGGCCCACAACATCGAAGCTGATGTCTACATCTTCCTCAGCTCATTTACCGAGCGTTTAGCTGTTCCGAAATGCTACTACGCCATAAAATTGGAGAATTCGGTTAAGCACCGAAATTTAAAGAAGAAGAAATTCCTGTGTTTAGACAGATTACATTGGCCAAATAGCACTGGAGTATCTGGAAGGGACCAAATGCAGTCATTTGGCGGAAAATGTCGACATTCGTACAGTGAAAATGGTCAGTGCTGATTATTATTGTCGGTTGTAAATATTTGTCCGTAGTCCTCAATAGGGATCGACTTATGGACCATTCCTTAGTTTTGGAGTCCAAAACTCGGTCTGCCCAGTCCATTGAACCGGCCATTCTCCCTTCATTTATCTTTTGGAGCGCGGTCGAGTTTTGGGAATCCAAAAGGTTTTGGACTCCAAAACCCCTTCGTCACACCGATTTATGGACCGTGTTGCTTCGAAATGAAGTGGCCGGAAAGATTATGGAATCCAAAAGGGTTTTGGACTCCAAAACCCCTTCGTCACACCGAGTTATGGACTGTTTTGGATCGGAATGAAGTGACCAGCGCCTCAATCCTCAATGTTCCTCAATGACTCCTCAATGTTTTCCTGGTCATATTCTTATCAGATCATTGATTAGATAACGACCAGAGAACAAGAGTAGATCAATCAGAAGAGCTATAAATAGATATATTTCAAAATGTAATACCTAGATGTTTATACCAAATAATTAGCAGCATTGAATTTTTCAGGTTGCCCAAGAAATGGGAAAGATTCAAGCCCTTGCGCACAGAAACGGATTCGCTACAAATAAGGCATTTGAAGAGAGAGACTTTGCCAAGATATACTGGAACACGTTTGATATCGACGTAAAGCTCTGTAACCTCTAGCGTTGTCAATATTATTCTTTTTAGAAATTTACTATGATGCTCAAAATGGCTAAATCGAAGCATTTTCCTGGGTCGGAGAACATACTGGAGGCACGTTCACACAACTTTTTTTTATTAAAAATTTTTTTCCATTTTTTTCTGCTTCACCTATAAATTTCATACCTTAGGATGGATGAAGTATAATCATGACGTGAATCCTTCAGTTAGTCGACAGAATAACCGATCTGCTTCCCGAATACTACAAATCCCGCCTCGTATCCACCCTTCACAAGCAGTTAAACTTAACGCCTGTGCTTGTTCATGGAGGTAGCAAATAATACATTTTTAAAACAATTTCTTCATACTGTTCCTAATGGTATTATTTCACCGGAGCTAACAATTGAGACTTGGGTGGATAAAGCAGGGCAATTATTGATAGCCGCTTATTTGTCTTCTAATTCCATTCCTGCTGGTAGTCTCTGCGAGAGACGACCGCCCGTAATGAATATAGACAGCTGGAAATAACGGCTGTCAATAACTGCCGTACTTTATCCACCCTAATTCAGATCTCTGGTCCGCCAATATCATGATGAACGATGACAATAGTCTACGTGCCATAGTGGATTGGCAGGTTATTCTTCCTGTCATTTATTCGATATTTTTGATATCGAATTGGCTCTCTTACCTTTCATCCTTAACCGAAGATTTCTACATCGGTAGTGAAGTGCATTTCTCATTCGTATAATCGACTCGGAGCCGTTGTCTCTGCGAACGACAGACAACACTCAGCATGAACTAGACGAATGAAAAATTAACTTTACAACCAATCTAGATTTGGAAACACAAAAAATCGATAATTACATGATGAAATTCGCTTTGAAGGCCCTAGATTTTGATTTCAGATGGCGCACATTGGCTGTGCCGCTGAAGACATCATCCGTCTCTCCATCTCCATGCTATCGGCTACTGATAGGAGGCAGTACACTCCAGAACTTCTGGACATCATGCACAATAGTCTTCTGGAACACCTTCACGGAGAAGAGCCGCCGTATACGCTTGAACAGGTATCAAAAATGTTCCTCACAGAAAATTAATTGACACTTTTGTAATTTGAAACTTTTGCCGCCTTCAGAATGACACTAGGTGTCATCTTATACTTTCACACAGTATCATTTTGAGACTGAATGCTGCAAATTCTTGTTTAAAACGCTGTTTGAAATGACAGATATGTCACAATAATAAAACAAGTAGACATAATGGCGCACACACTCGCGCGCTTCAGAAGCAAGCGTTGCATAGAGATTCGGAAAGAAGATCTAACGAATATTTTCAGTTCGGGGAAGTGGATTATCCATAGATGAAAGTACCAGTGTGTATCGGTAAAAATAAATTGAACACTTCAGCTCCAAGAGACATACGAGATCCTCTTTCCGCACGGCGCTATGATGTATTGTCCAGCGATCGTGCCCATGTTCTTGGTTAGTTCATTATTGGGTTTCAAAAACAGTGGGGGAGTGATTTTGTCATTCGTCTGATCTCCAGATGTCTATCAAACATTGAGACAATCGCTCTGCGAAATTGGCTGAATGCCTAAAACAACCTTAGTTAATTCCCAGTCGAAAGGCAAGGAGGAGGCAGATTGGCACATTACTACAAGATATGACGCGATATTCAGACCAAAAGAACGACACAAACCGAATCGGATGAAGAATTTCAAATGGAAGCGGGCGTAATCCTCGAGAAGGTTTGCACGATTTACGTTTGCAATTAAAACACAACGAAAAACTGCCAAAACCGCTCCGAAATTGAAAGTCTGACTCTCGAAACTTGCGTGTTGGCAATTATTTTTCCTTTGCTTGGCAGTTTAGTTGCAACTGTGTGTTCTGATTAGCTATGATCACTTACAAAGCGGGAACAACGCTTAGAAAAAAATCAATAAATCATGTCTTTAAATATCAGGTAAAGGGAGTCTTCGAAGACATCATTCGTGCAACGGAAGATCCGAAGAAACTCGAGAGGGAACGAAAGTATAATCTCGTGTGGAAAGACGAGGAGACTGGTCACTGACCTTCAAAAATACATTTTATCTATAGACAATTGTTAAATAATATTTTAAAATATTTTATTTAAGGTCGTTGTTTGCATCAGAACTGCATGTTTGAAATTCATAAAAGATTTCCACGACAGCTGTTGAAGTCCTCCTGTGGAAAGCTCCATTTTATTAATTCCTCGAAAGTTTAGGGATACCTGATAGTTGCCTATTGCCTCTTTCCATTGATTGTGGAGCGAATGGAAATATACCTGAAAAAAATTGAATATTCCGTTCCGTTTCGATCTCGATTCCGAATTTTCTCTGTTAAGGAACCCTGTCAAACGCGTACCTCGTTGACCTTGGCATCGGTCATAGGGGCGATGACGTTCATTCTTTGCGCTCTTCTCATCAGGCGACCTTTCCTCATGAGAAACAAGAGGATGAGCGGGCAGATGGCGCAGTAGTAGGGCATGAACTGAAACAAATTATCTAGTTTGTTTATTAGTCTCTGTTCTGATGTCGTTTTCAATATGAGCGGAAACAAACCTTCTTTTAAACGCGCATTACAGTGTGCACTTCAATCGTTAGCAAAAAGATATCACATAGGTCGGCATATTGCACGTAATTTTTGCAACCAATTATTGTGGAAAATAATATTTTTTCTCACATGACAAAACAGTGCCAAGAATATCAGTTACCAAAAAATGCTATATTTTGTGAATCAATACATCGTTCCCTGTGAATAATTAGTGTTTAGTGCTGGGCTTGGATAAATATCCTCTTTGATTTTTGGCAAATTTTGAAGAGCGTACACCCCCGTGAATGAAAAGGCACTTCGTAAGCGAATCAGGCCAATACAACCATGAATCAGCTGAATTAGACTTGATTGGCAGTGCTCGTTCTCTGGAGTGTCTGGACGAGCGCATGAAAATCGGCCGCTCGATGAACTTGATCTTTCAAGGTTCAACTCACATAGACCCATCCGTTGATCGCCACGAACTCTGCCTCGTTAACGTGTCCACGAAACGACCAGCCAAGGAAAGTGGCACCTGGACGCAGTAGTCTAGTGGTAAATTGCCCGGTTCACAAAATATGAGACCCGAGTTCGATCCCCTTCATTGACCGACAAAATGCCATGCTCACCAACTTGCACAAAGTACATGGAAGCGTGGAATACGACAGAAGGAAGGAATTCTTGAATGGAATAGACGTTTTGTTGTCGTCGGAAGGTTACGGAGAGTCGGAATGACTTGCTTAATTTGGACTTTCTCATTAATGGTGGGAAATAAAATTAATTGGTATAAATATGTCTCACTCATGCATCAGTTTCCTCTTGTTGTATCTTAGAAGAACAAAATCGATGCAACAGTTCAGAATGTCGAACACAAGCAGAGAAACGAGATTGTACGTGTAGATCTACAAATTTAATCCCCATTAAATAATTAATGCTCTCTCCAGAGCCCTCACAATCGTCCTAATTGTATTATCATAAGCAAACGAACTGCCTAGTACGCTCTTTATGGTTTTAGACGACTGTCACTCTGATTTCTGCTATTTCCTCGTTTACCTGACGCTTGATGTTGGATATGTTTGAAATGCGATTCAGCTGTTCGAATCAGTCTGTTCGAGTCAGCTAAAATCACACTTACTTCTTGGGCTCCTTCAGTGGAGCCAGTACAGTAAGGCACTCTCCCCGCGTAGTCGTCCCTCGCGAATGCGTAGCCAGTGAAGCCGATTGCATAAATGTACTGAAAAAGATTTTAAAACTTTTTAATAATTCACATTTTTTAACGGATATAATATTCAACGTCCTCCCCGAGGCTTTGTGCAGCATTATATTGCTCGAGAAAGTGGTGAAGATCCTGATCAAACAATTTTTTTTATCAAATTGCTTTTTTTATTAGGAAAAAAATAAATTTAGGGTGATTGAAACTGCAAACCTCTGAACAGTGATGGCCAAGTGAATGCAGACGCATCCTGTAGGACAAATAACGAGAATGATGCGCATTGTATAGCAAAGGAGCTGCAATTATTATGATTCCTAGATAATTCAATTGTTATGACTAGTATTTAGATAAGTGCAAATAAAATAAATTTATGTTTCAATTTTTGCAAATAAGATGGACAAATTATCATCACTTTTTATTGTCGCGAAAGAAGAGAATAAGGTGAAACATATGTGGATATTCCACTGAATATCTTTCTTGACAAGTTCGCTAGGCAAGACAACATCTTACTTTCGGGTTAAAGACAAGAGCTCCATGGTCATGTGCAATATAATTTTGAAAATACTTGCAAAATGGTAATGTTGACTTCGATTACACTTCCGCCCATTTCACCATGCGTAAATCTCCGCTGCGCTTTTGTCTTTCACTCCTACCTTACTGATCTGTGCATCACATGGTTCCTTCGCGGTAAGTCTCATGACCGTTAGCATGATCTGCAAATATATTTGTTTAATTTTTATAGTATTTTAAAATATTAATATTTTTTTACAATTCATGTGATGTGTAGTTGTGCTAGATTTCGAAGGGCAATAAAAATGATCTCGCCGTTAGCAAAACACTTCGTGATTTCAAAATCAATTCGATGTTTCACTGATCTGGTAACGAGTTTTTGCGTTCTGCGAAATCAGATGATAACTTGTTCCATTGCTGCAAAAAAGAAGGGCTTCTAACGAGTGTAGGCCTGTGGGAAGTGGAACAAAAAATAGCGTAACAAGAAATGTGAGCTCACTTGCAACACAGTAGTGACCACTGAATGAACTATAATGAAGAAATAGAGAGACATGAGAAGCTCCTGATTAATATTTTATTGTATTATATATATCTTGTTTATATATTATTGAAAAGAACGAATAACGTTAAATAAACGAAAAGACTATTGAGAAATTTTTATTGAAAATTAAAATATATCTATAATAGGAAATGGTCAGTAACCTTGAAAACCTGTTCGAATATCGACCTCATCAAGTAGTGGATAAACGTGTAAACAACCAGTACAATGGAGATCAAGGAAAAGACGATCTGAATAAATGTATTATGAAAAAAACCAACTTCGAGATATTTGGCAAATGAGGACTATTGTTAAGGAGTGGAATCGTTGAAAAGAAGCATAAACCTGAAGTCCCTGCATAACGTGCAATGGAGTATGCCCATTGTACTGCTGTACTATGTCGCACGGCGTGTCCAGCGGATAAAGAGTTGAGTCGCCCAATGGTGAAGATGTCATTGAGCCTCAACAGATCATTTTCTAGAGTAATCAATATTGAGGTGCACTGTGTTTGGAATATTACAGACGCTTTGAACGTAAATCTCAAAAATGGCTATGAACCGACGATAAGTTCGGACGATCATGATGAGAATAGTTCAAGCGAAATTAAGATCTGTAATTAAAATAATTTACATGAGCTGGTGGATGGCCTACATGACTCTATGAAAGATTCTACCATTAAATGCTGAGTTATATCCAACGGAAGAAAAAAAAAGAAAAAAGAAAAAAAGACGACTGATTGAGCTGACTGAGAATGAGTGAGAGAGAGGTGGATCTAACCGTATAGCTGTTTCGAAGAATCTTCTAGTGCAGAAACGAGCACACGAGACTGAGTAATACACATGATTCGTCCACAAATCAGTGAAACATGAAAGGAGTTATGAGGGAATGGAACGATGAAGAAAAATCAAACATATTTCAGGGAGAACGACAATTGCTCCCTGGACATTTGCGCCATAGTGGTACTGCTCAACGTGTTCATTTCACTATTATAGCGCAAAGTCCATGGCGCACTTGTTTTTCACCCAATTATCATACTGAGACCGAGATAGCTTTCTTCATCGCAGCATACTTGGAAGTGTTTTCCTACAACCCCACCGCGGGTTTTGTCTACACGGATTGCCTCTTGGCGGATCAAGTCCATCCATATGTAATGTGCAATGGTGTGCGGTCATTTTGTCAACAACCGTAAAGAGAGAATGACCACAACTTGCTAATAATTCAAGCAGAGTTTCTTTATTTGCAATCCATGCTGTTTGCTCGATTCTTGTCTATGACGATTGAGCGATATTATTTATGGTAGACTCCGATGCGCGGCGCAAGGCATAATATTCGTATCCGGGTGAAATACAACTTCTTAGGCTAGAGAAAGGAAGCAGAAGTGCGTTTCTAATCCTTCTAATTATCTTGGAGTGCTTGTCCCTGAAATGTAATGCACAGCAGCTCCGAGGGAATTAATCGAATAAGAAATGCACTTCTGTTTTCTTTCCGTACATTAAACACAAGTGCGCAAGAAGCGGACAGATGCGTCATTGTATCTTGTGTCAAGTTCATCATTATGGCCCTAATGTGCTCGTCTCGTTCATCCGCCGAGGCACGTCCTTTGTACTAGGGTAATCTTATTGAGTAGTTATTGACAACCGGTGACCTCCAAGTCATCTACATAACTTCATTCCTAGCGGTCGTCTCTGCGAAGTAAAGGATAACGCTAGAAATGAAGTTAGACGGCTAAGAGGTCACCGGCTGTCAATAGCTTCTCGATAAGAGAACCCTACTTCGTGTCCGAAGCGAACGAGATAAGGACAGGCCATTGTGTGCACCGCCATTGCGTTTGTCTCTCACTTCGATAGAGAACCGCTCGGTGGTAGACACGGTAGATGTGTCGTCATTCTTCTCCACAACGCGATTGTCTATCAGATTGTGAGACAACTGCGCTCCGGAGAAGAATGACGACACAATTTCCCATTTAGAACTCCATAATTATTGTCCATCATATGAGAGAGACAGTCGCTCCGAGAGAAATTGACGACAAAAAAATGCATTCCTGCTTGCTTTCCCACCGTAAATACAATATTTATCAGTATCAGAGAATATACTTTTGAAATCAAGGGCATATTTTATCGAATCGGTGACATACTTTCTAATTTAACCATATAAATAATGATATGAATAAAGAATGGATTAACTAAATAATTTTAATGTATTGTATTAGGTTGGTAAGAAAGTCCCTTGCTCAAAGTTGTCGAAAAAATCTGAAATTTTTCATATATATACTAGACCATGTGACTGATGTTTGTTGAATGTGATGACCCTGTATCTTGAGAGGCCGCTTCCCCATAAATCGGGGAAGCAAAAATAGCTTTTCTGGGGAGCCCATAGTTCAGATGCCCACAACTTCTAGGT
>JACMIF010004625.1:0-12003 GCA_014805445.1 Diplogasteroides magnus | reverse complement strand
ATGGGGTCATTTTTTCGACTATTTTGGCGTCTGCGTTCGAGAAAATATTGCTCTGGGCGACCCCACTTTTCAGCACCAATATCGATAGAGGATACAATCATCACATGTGGTGGACACTTCAAAAAATATACCCCATGCCGATCCTTGATCAAAAAGACCGCGAAACTTAATGTTAAATTAGATGTATCTAGCACCCATAGAAAATGAATTTATATCGCTAGGTATTTATACCCCACATGCCCGTCAAAAAGCATTGAAATTATATGTAAAAGTTTTAACCTTGCCCGTGTAGACCATATCGAACAAGAAGTAGCCGCGCTTGTCCGTTACTCTGGTATCCAACTTTTCGTCCGATAAGATACGCCAAGCATCATACAGAAAGATCTGCTTTCCAATCACGGGTTTCTGAAACTTCCATTTTTTATTAATGCCATCAAACGAGAGTAGCTATTAGGCGTTTTATCTACAATTTAATTATTTTTCAATCCAAATCAAAAGAAGCCGTCCGAAGTTTCAATATCAGTGCCTACTAATCAATATTTAAAAACGCACCCCATTACAAACGACGTTGCCTTCGATCCTAATCTTCTCGCCTTTCGCGACCACGAGAGGGGATGAAAGGAGGAGGAAGAGGAGAGACGACCACATCGAGACAGGACAGGATGATGGAATGATGATGAAGGATGGGGAGGAAATGAACAAGGAATGATGATTACATGTGATGAACGAAACTTATGTATGCACATTCGCATAATTAAAAGCCGTTTCTCACGCATCAATCAGAACTAGAGTTGTTTAATCGAGTATCGAGCCTCGTTTACAATTTGCATGCAGAGACGTAATGAAAACGAGTACTCGTTTCTATTCAAATAAAAACGAGTACTCGTTTTCGCTCGACGCTCGCCTTACCATTCCCGTTTGTTCGCCTACTAGGAACGGTCGCTCACGAAGAAATCGAACAGACCGAGAAAACGAGGCTCGAAAAGTGCAGAATGAATGAGAGGGAGAAAAACGAGTACTCGTTTTTGCGCCGCTCGCCATGTAAATGAAGTCGAGCCTCGTTTTTCGTTTTCGTTCGAACAACTCTAATCAGAACTGATTCCGCAACGTTTATTCGTCATTTCGTTCCCATGACGAATATGACGTAGAAGAATATTCGATGTCAATTTTTTGTATTTGCAAAGCCTGGCTATAGGTGTTTTAAAAGCCATCCTAGACACATCACTGGTGTTTGTGATTCTAGTGTAGTTTGATTTTTTGCACTACAGTGAATTTAGCCTGTACTGGAGACATCACACTTCAAAGTGTCCTCTCACTCCACCGATTCCTTCCCTTTTTGGTTATCCTACAAAGTATTATTCCCCCCTCTAAAACACCCAACCAATGGACCCGGACTTTTTACAGAAGTTATCACGTGCCATCGATTAATGAAACCGTTTGTTTGTTGTCGTATTTTCAGATCTTCAAGCCATAGAGATTTGATATCTCTACATGTTTTATAAATTTAGCGATCGTCATTCTCGCATCCTCAATATTTTCTGCTTCCTTGGGAGTGGCTTGGAGGGTGGAGTGACCTGAATTACGTTAATGAACTAATCGATGATGTCGCGACATTCCTATTCTGTAAAATTGTGCAGAAATCAATTGAAAACACATTTGTGCTGTTATGGAAACATCAAATCTTACTCAGCAAGGTTAATCATCATAAATTTGGAGTTCCGGTATTTAGCAAAGACTAGTATAGCCAGACTTCCGTTACTTACCATGATCTGTACGTCCATCATTTCTGTTCACGCGGAATCCGTCTCAACACGGAACACCTGAAGAAAATCATAGACTCGTCTTTTACGAGGATGATGTTGTGTAAATATGTTTCATGCGGTCCATATCAATTCATTCACACGAATTTAACGATGATCATCGTTCTTCCCTTTTTTCAAGTGTGAAATAGAGTGTCGATCTGAGTGACTTTAGTGTAATTGCCATTGGTCTAATCTCCGAGGAGCTTTTGCTGCCTTGGCCCTTGAGACGAGTTGATTCATTAGAGTATCTGCCGATTGAATTTTCTCCATTGCAGATTGCATGTGTTTTCTGTTGTCTCCTGCCTTTGAAGTCTGGAAGAATCGGTCGCGCACTGCCTTTTCTGCTGGGGTTTCCTTGATAATTGCTTCCCATTCCATATGGGAGGAGTAGAGTGTAGAGTAAGCGTTGTGTGCATCATTGCGCGCATCAGTGAGATCGGCAAGAGCCCATTGATAGTCCTCAGCAGTTTGGGGAGGTGTGCTATTAACGTGATCGAGCGTCTGCTGGAGGATCGTATCTTTCTTGTGAAGTTGAAAGTAGGGTTTCAAAAACGGTAGTGGTATTCCGTGTGAACGGCCGGTATACCGCCCTCTGACCAGAAATAGTGTATATTTTGAGAGAGTGAACGCCGCGCTCGGCCTAGGAATAGCTAGAAATGAAGTGAGGGAGGTGCGCTGACTCTCTTCATTTCCACGCTATCTCTGGCCAGAGGCCGTATACCAGCCGTTCACACGGAATACCGCTACCGTTTTTGAAACACTAGTTGAAAGCACTCGCGTCCAATTCTTATTCTCAACTTGCCTTTATCATAGTCATTCTTTTGTTCTTCCATAACATACATCGTAGACACATTTCGTTTCTCCGGGAGGGCGCCTCATTCATTATCCACATTTTTCATTCACCGCATACAATCTTCACTAATCCACTACACTCATCCCCATTTATTAGCTTCCTTTTCGACCGGGAGTGTAGCGGCCTGTAGCCGCATTCTTCTAACCAACACCAATTCTTCCCTTTCTCCATTCCTTCAATTCATAGTGATTCATCCATACCCTTTCCTTCCTTCCCCCTAAACGTTCCTTCATTCTGCCTTTTTCCTTTCTTCTTTATCAATTGATCATGTTATCGCTGTTACCGAGATTGTTAGATAAAGGATTTAACTACCCAAGTTTGAGGTGCAACGAGCGAGCGCACAATATGTGAAATAGAGTGTCGATCTCAGTGACTTTAGTGTAATTGCCATTGGTCTAATCTCCGAGGAGCGGTTGTTTATCACTTGAGGAGATGATCGTAGCTCCGCGCGCATAAAATGAGAGCGGCACAGTCGGTCAAAAACGCAACGATCGTACCGGGTAAAACAGTTTGGTGCGTAATAGGGATGGCAGTTAGTATTCGTAGTCAGTTATGTTTCACTGATCCTATATATTAAAGTTATGTGGCTTCCCTGAAACATAACTGATTTCGCATACAAACTTCCAACCACATTGCATAAGGTATTGCGAAAAGCAGAGGACTTTCGCCACCGTGAACACTAGGGATTCTAATTCGGGAGTAGAGTGTATTCGTACGTTGTCTGATTCACGAGGAGCCGTTGTCTCATTCATGCAACACGCAACCGCTCCTAGTGAATCGGACAACAGACGAATGCACTCTTATCCCGATTTAGAAACCCTAGTGAACACGTCTATGTACAACAACTTTGTTTTTGCAAGGAATATTTGCACCGGAATAAAGAAATCGTCAGCCATTCTTACTCTTAAGATCATTATAAGATCATTACAGTGATTACATTGTGATAAAATCTCCGAAACGAACGAATGAGAAATGCACTTTACTGCCGATTTGGAAATCCTACTGCTGATGATATTATCACAAATGAAAAAATACTGGAAAACATGTGTTTCACGCCAGCCATATATTTAGAAGAATATTTTTTCTATTTAATTCTGGAATACCTTTGATTGGAAAAAGAAATAGTCTAGTTAATCCTCCTTAATATGATATTCCCCTTTTACTCCCTCTTCTACTCAATTCTAGTGGGATATATCTGTCCCTACATATGAGTCAAGGACATACCGATTCCTCTTCCCCCTTCTGTTTTCATACCACACTTGCAAGTAGCCACTCCATGTCATTAGCATGTATGAATGACAGCAAGTGTGGGTGGTCCCTGAAAATTTTCGAATATAGGCTGCCTATAGTCTGAAGTTATACCGCCTCTATTGTTGTTACATTTGCCTACAAAAATACATAAGGGAGCGATTCGAAGTAGGTAAATTAAAAATAATGCTGCGGAGTAGGCTGTGTTTCCCTGTTATTGTCCTTGAGAGTTCGGTACTTGACAGTTCGAGTGCTGTTGTCCCGAGTTCTTTGCCCTGAGGGCTTGTCTTCTTATGTCAAGAGTGACACGATGAAGTAAGATAATTTTTGCCATTTCGAAACATTGCAGATATCGTTATGCATCGTGGTCTGTATTAGAGACTGATTCCGTTTCTATTGGGATAGTCGATGGACGGTTGAGGGAATCACAATAAACACTGAATGAAGTAGCAAGCGAAAAATGCTTGATAATAAAGTTCCTTCCCATGAACTCGAATGAGCCTTTCTTCCTTGATAACATCAAATCTCGTTCCTCAGGTGATTACACATACATCATAATCCCCATAATGCCATAATGGACAAGCTATGGAAGGAGCGAGTTTGAAGGCATTGGTCACTTTCATGGAACAAAATTATCTGCGGACAAGAGAAGCGGTGTCTGATGTCACTAAGAGCTCGAAATATTAGCGACACTACAGCTAAATGAACACGAGTACGTGCCAAATCAAGCAAGATACATCGAGTCAAATGTTGGTGATCATATATTTAACAACTTTAGCAACCACCAACAATCAGACAAATTGTCAGTTGATAGATATTGTTATGTCAAAAATTCAAGGAGGATTTCCAAGTTTCAGCGAATCTGTAAAATAATTCATTCCTATAATGCACATGTGAAGCATACGCGAATGATCTTATTTCGAAACATTCAAAAAGGATACAAACGTCGATGTGTGTCACAACTTTCATTTTAGCACAAAAATTGTTCCTCGACAATTAAAGGTTGGGTCATAGATATGTGAAAATAATGCAAAATTACTATTATTTCTTGCAGTTGCATCAGACGTTAGGGTGAGAAAGACGGGTTCCCGAGAGGAACTTATTCCCATATTTCCCCTTGTCTACAAAAAATTGTCCCTATGAGCCAAGGGCATACCGGTTTCTCTTCCTTTTTCTGTCCTCTCCCCACACTTACAATTAGACACCCCATGTCATTAGCATGTATTTATGTCTGGCTGTCACTATGGGAGGTGCCTTTGGGCAAAAAATGCTAAACATAGTTTGTAGTTATTCCGCCTCAGACATCTGTTTCGTTATTATGGCGTAAATGTCCATTACGCGGGTTACTGTTCACAACTTCCTCACTGAATTTTCAGGGATGATAGGAGTCAGTTTACAAGCCAAATATTCTTTTCAATAGAAGCTTGTATAAAACTGTTTATATGAAGAAAATAGTCCGATGTTCTATTGAAAATATGAAAAGAGTTTTATGGCGCTGCGGAGGAAACATGCAGCGTTCCCTGCCCTTGTCCTTTAGAGCACGGTGCTTGACAGTTCGAGAGCTGTTGTCTCGAGTTCTTTGCTCAGGGGGCTGTTCTCTTATTTCAATAGTGACGCGATGAACCGACAAAAGAATCTTTGCTATCTCGTAAAGCATGAATATTGTCAAGCATCGTGGTTTGTATTAGAGATTGACAGTGTTTTTATTGAGATTGCAGGCAAGATTGAAGCGAGGGACTAACAATGAAAACTAGAAAATTCAGGAACTTCCTGAAAAAATGCTGAAAATTCCGACGTTCACTGCCAGAGCTCGACGAGGAGAACGAGGGGGGATTAGGAGCACATATTCGTCATGTAATTATTATTGTGGTAAACGGGGTTGAAAGTCAGCATCTACATGTTGAGCGTGAAACCTATTCAAAATCATGGCCTATGGTTAGAGAAACGACGAAATAGCACGCAAATTGGAGAGTGCACAGTTGTCAGCCAAATGGAGTGTGTGTACTCGGTATATCAAGTTAGTTTTCCACAATATTATAGCAAATGATAGCCATCGTTATGCATCGCGGTCTTTATTTTTGAATGATTGCTTATCTATGGGGGATGGCCTCCACCTCTCTTAACAATATGATGTGAACTTCAACAATAATTGTTTTTCTTTCAGCATTCCATGCAAGAACGGTAACTCCACCAGATCTTCTCATTCCTTCATAGCATCAAATCTCGTTCCTCAAGCGCTTGTACATACATCATAATCCCCATAATGGACAAGCCATGGAAGAAGCGAGTTTGAACACACTGAGCATTTTCATTGAACACACTAATCTTTAGAGAAGAGAAGCTGTGTTTGATCACACAGAGCGAATTTGTCCCAGTGTCCATAATGCCATTGTGGCTCGACTATCTGGGAATCACAGTTCTTTGAATAGGTTCCGGTCTAATGAAATTCGGAGATCGATATACGCAAATAGAAGGTTCTAGCAACTATGGATGGCAGTTAGACTACTTTTCGGGCTAATGTAAGTTTCACGGGGATATATCGTCAAATATATGAATCGTTGAATCTTACCCCACTTACGAACAACTTTTATGTTTATGGGTTTAACGCGTTAAAAGAGAGCGCCTGAAATGGATATGTTTTGACCGACCATCCAGCCAGATGTAACATAATTTATTTTTGTTGTGAACTTCTTTGCTTTTACCATTTACCATTGTAGATTTAGAATCAGCGAGAAATGTAATGTCGTCGTTTCAACATATGTTTCACATTCAATACTAAGCAAGTTCATTTTTTTACAATCTGATCGTTTGTCGCTTTGGGATTGTAATGTAAATACCAATACGCACAATTATTGCCAGTGAAATCGTATTTATTGTTCTGATTCTCGTTTCTGGAGCACTTTGGCCTCCTCTGATCCCTTCTAATGAGAGAATCTTGACACGAAAACGGCCGATCTGGGAGGACAGGGACAGTAGGCAGCATCGTTTCCAGGAAGTCCAGGACCTCCAGGCTGTCCAGGATGACCATCGCCGCCCTTGCTTCCAGGGTTTCCACCAGATCCAGGAGGTCCCTGGGGTCCGGGCGCTCCGTCTTGTCCCTTGTTGCCGTTTGATCCAGGCTGTCCAGAGGGTCCTGAAGGTCGATATGAGTGTAATTGATCAGATTAAAATAAGAATACAACTGAACAAACAAAGTGTTCGACGTCAATATCTTTCGCAGATTATTTAAATATCCAAGGATGCTACAACATACCGGGTGGTCCCTGAGGTCCGGGCGTTCCGGGGTTTCCACGTCCTCGGGTTCCATCCTTTCCAGCTTCTCCCGGACCTCCAGGCTGTCCAGGACCACCGGGGTTTCCAGCGTCTCCAGGAGGTCCGACGGGACCGGGCTGACCCTCCTTGCCGGGGGCTCCGGGTTGTCCAGGCTGCCCGTTAGGTCCAGGCTCTCCAAGGGATCCTGAAGGTCAGAATGAGTTAGAAGGGTCATAATGTGGGTTACAGTACCTGCTGGTCCAGCGGGTCCAGGAGCTCCAGGCGGGCACTTAACACATGCGGTGTCGTGTGGTGGGCAGGTGATAAGTGCGAATGTGGCGGTGATGTCGTCTCCAGGTGGTCCAGGAGGTCCAGGTTTACCAGGAGTTCCTGGCTCTCCTGGGGGTCCTGGTGGACCTGGTCGGCAGTTGGGTTTTGGAGGCGTGCAGTGACACCTGAACACATAGGAGGAGGTTATTCATATTGCAATCATTATTGCTGTCTTTCGAAATCCTAGGCTCTGTATTCAATGTCATTTTTTAGTTGTACGAAAATGAGAAAAAGGATTAATTCAATTGAATCCTTCGGATTATATCTTCATGGAGAAACCGTTACTGTTTTTACTTGAGAGAATCTTAGAATAAGTAAAGATGAAACATATTTTTTTCTGAAGATGTCCGGCCAAGAAAAAATTGAAACACATACTACGCAGGCAGGATACCGAAGTCCTGTCTCTTCTGACGGAAGATGGAGTCGAATGGATTCTCACGGGGTTTGGAGGGAGGAGTGACCTGAATTACGGTAATGAACTAATCGATGATGAATGACAATTAAATAGTGCATATTCTGTAGAATTGTGCAGAAATCAATAGAAAAACACATTTCATCTTTCATAGACAGCAAATCATATGTAGTAGGATGTAATCAACACAAATTTGGAGTTCCTGGGTTTAACAAAGACAAGTTTAGTCAGCCTTCCGTTTCTTACCATGATCCGTCCATCATTTCGGTCCAAGCGGAATCCGTCTCAACACGGAACATCTGAAGAGAATCACCAGATGAGGTTGTGCGAATATGTTTCACGCGGCTCATATCAATTTATTCAGACGAATTGAAGTTGATCGTCCTCATTTTTTTGTCTGTATAAAACCTGCTAAATATCAAATGACAGTTAATTTGTTGCTCGATTTTTTGTATATTTTGGGACTCATGGACTGTAGTCTATATAGGCTATAGAATAAAAACATTCGCATTATATTAGGTTGGTACATAATTAATGAGACGATTTTGAATTTTCAGTGCCAATCTTAAAGGACTGATTTCGAGACAAGCTCACCTATGCCATAGTTAAGTATGAGGCTGCCCCTACTTACCTTAGGAGTCACGTGACGTCATTCCCTCTGATGACGTCGCAGCAGTCAATTGACCAACACTAGTTGAAAACGGGAAAAGCTTTCCGTGACCATAACTTCATGGAAAATGATGACAAAATTAAAGTTAGAAATACTATAGATAGGTCTCGTGCTACACTACAAATTAGCGGTGTTAGAGCCTCCATCGATCACCTACGGGAAAGTTAGGCCAGAAAAATCGATTTTTGCCGTTTTAAAGCTAGAGCCACCAAACTTGGCAGGAATGTGTGTAATCATAAGATAAAATATTTGATGGTTGGAAACCTTTTGATTCCCGGTATTACCAAAGTTATGGTCAAAAATGTCATTTTGGGTTCTCTCAAAACCGATTTTTTGGCCATAACTTTGGTAATACCGGGAATCAAAAGGTTTCCAACCATCAAAATTTTTCTCTTATCATTACACACATTCCTGCCAACTTTGGTGGCTCTAGCTTTAAAACGGCAAAAATCGATTTTTCTGGCCTAACTTTCCCGTAGGTAATCGATGGAGGCTCTAACACCGCTAATTTGTAGTGTAGGACGAGACCTATCTATAGAATTTTTAATATTAATTTTACCATCATTTTCCATGAAATTATGGCAACGGAAAGCTTTTGCCGTTTTCAACTACTGTTGGTCAATTGACTGCTGTGACGTCATCAGAGGGAGTGACGTCACGTGACTCATATGGGAAGTATATACTTAACTATGGTATAGGTGAGCTTGCCCCAAATTGAGTCCTTTAAGAGTAGCGATGAAAATACAAAATCGTCTCATTAATTATGCACCAACCTAATACTAAATTAACTAAGCAGTTACGACATAATGAATCGTACCGATGCGCCATCGAAGACCTCATCGCGCACTTCATTAATGGTCTGGTAGAGGTTGGGAATGACGACCATGCACGCCATTACAGCGAGGGCCGACATGGCCGTTGCCGTTGCAACCAAGAACTTCTCGAACATCTGAACGTGGCCTTTTGGTAAGCAACTAGTCTAACGTCGGAAAGGTCGAGGGTTCGACTCTCGGGAAGGGACTCACCTTGTGAGAGACGACAATGGGAGTGGTCTGCCGTCTGCTGAGGTCGGGACATTTTATACCACCCTCCTAGACCACGCCTCCTGCCCTGAGGGCGCATAATAGATAGTGAGAGTGAGGGAGAGGAAGAGGGAAAAGAAGGGGTAATAAGAATGAGGAGGGGAAGGGTGCCTTGAGGGCTGCCAATTAGTTACTCTGCTTGTTCTGTTGTTGTTTTTGTGTTGTGCAAGATCAGTTGACTTCCACTCATCCACTTTTCATAAGTGGTTGCTTCTGGTCTATGAGGAATAGGGAACGACTTATGGACTGACTTTCGTCTGCGACCTCATTCGACCGGTCGTCTATGATGAGCGGGAGAGAATGATTCACCGGTGCGCACGGACGAAAAACAGTTCATAAGACGTTCACTAATGAGGAATGTCCTTAAAGACTTCTGGTGTGCGATTCCCATAACTTTGTTAGGTATTACGATTGGCTGTTATTATAGTATTGTATGCGAGATGGATTGATTTTGAGGAAATTGTCAATATAGTGTATAGGATCGGTGAAACATGACCGAATTCGCAAGCAAAAAGACAACCGGTGAGGTGCAGAAGAGTTTGACGTCTAAGCCACTTTTAAGGTTGTGCCGACCTACTGCTGGCAGTCCCATCCTGGGACAGCTCACTTCGGTCGGACATTGTCTCATGAGTGCTACTCTCAGACGATAAAAAAGTATCCTGAGGAAGTTGGAATGCTCGAGAGGTTTCTTGCTTGTTGTCTCTCTATAGAATATTACATAATACGCAACCGGTGACTCACATCTCCTATGTATGTAATAGTAAACAGGAAGGGGTCACTTTAGATCGGAAAGATGCTGCAGTGACCGGCACCCATCGCAACTTCCAGGCGGGAATATGCTTCACGACGAATGTAAAGAAACAAAATATTCAGTTGTGTTGATTGACATCCGGTTGGTACTAGTCACTGTAAAAAAATATTTACAATGATACTCGGATCTCCAACATGAATGATCGCTGTAGCTTCCATAGATGTCGTTATTGTCGGATCTGTCAAAATGGGTGAAATGCAGCTGAGCGATGGACATTTGCGTCATAATGATGAAATAGGTAGATACGCCATCAGTCTTATCTTTGGTTGGCGCAATTGTTCATTTCTCTACATTATTTCACTCGTCGAAATTCTCGGAAAATCTCAGTTATGTAGTAAACAGGAAGGGGTCACTCTAGAACGGAAAGATGCTGCAGTGACCGGTAAGGTTGTTACGACCCAAGGCAACCAGGCGCGAATATGTTTCATGACAACGATAAAGAAACAAGATGTTCAAATGTGTTGATATGCGTCGGATACATGAAGCAAAACAGTACTTACAATAATACTCCGATCACCGTGTTTAATGGCCGCAGTAGATTCGAAAGATTTATGCACTATCGGATATGTCGAAAACTATCAGTAAAAATATGTTTCAAGGAGGAGATATGATGGCTAGACTCGTAAAGGCGTTGATATTGTATCAATATCTCTTTCTAAAGATGTAAAAAGCGCGTGAGTTGGCCTAATTGTAAGAAGAGAGAATATGTTATCTTCCAATACGGATCGGACAATCTAAACACATGAGTACTTTTAATTTCGCATTAGTCACTTCCCGAAAGCCACGTATTTAGATTGTCCGATCCGAATTGGAAGCTAACATATTCCTTCTTCTTACTAGTGTTGCGTTGTTCATTGGGAGAAGTGCATTCGTCTTCTCCCATTCTCGTAGACCCGGTTGTCTATGGCGTTAAAGGAGCTGTGCCACGAACTTTTATTCTTTGATAGGTGAGAGCGTAAGGTCTAATGAGAGCAAAAACATGCATATTATTCAGCAAATTAATTGCCAAGGCTTTGAAGAGAGCTTTACAATGTTAACATTTGAAGGTATTGACTCTTGAAGCGATTGAATTGAGCGCTCAGTTATGTACGGTATATCGCCGCATGCTTTCTCTGTGCCCTCTCTCTTTCCCGTTCACTCTAGGCAACAGTCTGGCCATCGCGAGGGCGCTTCCTCGCCCCTTTGCCTCTCATTTCTCTGGCCTCTCCTTTGATCTACTGGTCTCTCACCTCCCCCAGATTATCCAACACTAGTTCTCCTTGATCAAAGATCCGTCGTAACTTACCATACCATTCAACTATCACACGTTGTATAAAATCAGAGAAAAATCAGAAAAATATACGACTTTCGCAGCACGTCCTATCAGAGGTAGACAAATCGAACTGCGCTTCCAGTTTAGAGACGAAAAAGTTCGTGGCACAGCTCCTTTAAAGAATCCACAAAGGGAGATTGTTTTGCATGCACTTTACGGGATCACTTCTCTCCATTCCCATACTTTCTCGTCGTCAGAGCGGTCTACTCTGACGACGAGATAGTATGGGAA
>JACMIF010004624.1:0-12006 GCA_014805445.1 Diplogasteroides magnus | reverse complement strand
CAAATTTTCTCAAAGCTAGAGATAACGAACATGCTAAACCGGCCAGTGCAGTATATTTGTGGTGCACTCTGGAATATAATATGCAGTGATCATTGTTATTCAAGCACTGAGAAAAATTGCAGAACAAAACATAATTCGGTCGGGTAATTATGGCTCACCCTGTATGATAGTGGGCCTCAAGTCAAAAAATTTTGCTCGTTGGAAAATGCCCTTATCAGGCCGTGCAGAGGAGATATAACGTGAAGGAATGCACCAATTTGCTCAAAAATTAGTTTTATGCCATTTTTTCGCGCAAGGATTTTTGGTTAAAAATGGGTGCATTTTAGTCAAATTTTTATGCGCTATCGAATGATATATCATTTGGGCTGTTTTGAAAATATCAATTTTTTTACCTATTTTGACCCATTCTCCTTGCAGGAGGCGGTTTAGGAAAAAAATCGTTGGTGGATTCCTTGGTCCCCCCTCAAGTGCTATCGAAATATATACATATGGAATGAATCCCCGGGTACAGGTCCAAAAACCCGCATTGTTAGAAGCCTTCAGCTATGACTCATCATTGAACAATTAACGATGGCAAAGTAGTGCGGGATTGTATTTTCAGTTCCCCTCCCGATCCTCTTAACGCCCACCAACTCTCAATTCTTGCTGAGTTCAAGGTATTATAGATGATACGGTGGTGGGTCATTCTGGAACCGCCGTTTTGGAACTGGGACATTCTGAAACCGTAACTGGCATTATGGCAAGACGATGTTACAGTATCCCAAGAGTTCAATCTGGTCAGATCAAGGGTCAAACTTATGACGATACTTTTTGGTTTTGATCACAAGTTTGACCCAAGGTCAGACCCGATTGAACTCCTGGGTTACTGTAACATCGTCTTGACAAAATACCCAAATGCCTTTTTGCCAAGAATGGAGCATAGATGCGCTGGGCTGTAATACAGTCCAGCCCAATCCCCTAAGCGAACGGGGATGCCGGGGAGTCCCCTGACATCCCCTGGCATTTTTCTAGCTGGAACAGCATAATGGCACGACTTTTTTCGTATCCGTTATTTTAGTTAGTAAATTCCGCATCGTTTGAAATGTTCAAACTGCCAGGAAAACCTCACTCATCTGAGTTATTCATCATTGAAATTTGGCAAAAATTTCCGAGGCCGCAAAATAGATTTTGCAGTTTCTGTGATTTACTGTTTACTAATTTCCAGTCGCGAAAAATCCGTAACTTTCAATGATGAATAACTCGGTAAAATGAGCGTTTTCATGTACCTTGAACATGTCAAACGATGAGGAATTTACTAACTAAAATAATGGATACTAAAATGTCGTGTCATTTTGTTGTTCCATCTAAAAAAATGCCAGGGGATGTCAGGAGACTCCCCGGGATGCCCTTTAGCTTGGGGGATTGGGCTGGACTGTATATTACGGGAGCACCCTGCATATTTTAGTGGGAGCTACCTGCGAGGCCAAAATTTTGCGTTTTTGCAGTGCATTTCAGAAAATTTTAGTGGGAGCACCCTGCGCGGTGGGAAAAATTTGCGTTTTTACAGTGTATTTTGGGAATATAAGTTTAGGAGCACCCTGCAGAGAAAAGATGCTGACAAAGTGTGCACATCTATGGAATGGAGTAGAACCGGTCAAAATAGAATTTGGCATTTTGCCGAGACGATGGTACAGTAACCCAGGCGGTTTATTCGGGTCAGATCTTGGGTCAAACTTGTAATGAATACCAAAAAAATTCGTCATAAGTTTGACCCAACATCTGACCCAATTGAACTCTTGGGGATACTGTAACATCGTCTTGCCATAATGCCAGTTACGGTTCCAGAATGTCCCTGTTCCAAACCGCGGTTCCACAATTTCCCACCAGCCATGATTCTTTCCGATACTACGATATTTGAGATTGGCGCTGTTAGAGTTTTAGTAAATCACGAGAGAATCTTGTCATAGAGAAATAACGCGCTAGTGTCATCATCCCAAAGATGAAATATTCTGCAGAATTTTATACACTGGAATGAACAAAACTAGCAGGTCTTATCTCTTGGAAGAACGAAATTATTACTCTATTGTGATGAGTTCATGAGTTACGGTGACTCACACTCTAATGGCGCCAATCCCGACCACTCCATGTTAATCACGCATGGACTAGTCGTGACGAGTCGTCGTCTTGACTAAGTAGTCATTTCATTGTGACAGTGAATGACGATTTTTGCATGGTGCTCTTGTTATTGGGGTATCTAAATCGTGTGTTGTGCATTTCCCATTCGTCTAATTCTCCCGGAGCTGTTTCCTATCACATGAGAGAGACAACCGCTCCTCACAGAAGAGACGAATAAGATATGCACTTTCTCACATTAAATAACCGTTTTAGAAAACCCTACTGGTTATTCCGTTTGCAAATTTAGCCTGTTCTTCCTGGTAAATCGCTGATTTTAACATTTACTGTAGAAGTCTGGTCGCTGCAATATATGTCCCAAGGAAAGAGGATACAGAGGATTGAAGAAGATGACGGATGTCGAAGAGAGTCTTCTGGCTCATTTGCTATGTATGCATCATGACAATGAAGATGCCAAGGCGATCCTCAACAGAAAGAAGTAAGACCGTTATTATTTTGGTAAACAAAATTGATAATTGTCCATGACTACTGCCGAAGTTACATCTATTATCTGAGTTTATTAGAATATGGAAATAACGCTTATATCTGAAATTAACTGTGATCGTGACACTAATCGTTGTTTCGATGGATCCTTCTTCAAAAGAGTTTTAAATATATTTAGAAATCAATTTTCTCCTCGTTCACATTGCACATCATAAACACGGGAGTATGACACATGCACAAAAGACATTTGCACAACTAGTGCATTTGCGACATTTGCACGAGCGACAAATGCACAACTTTTTTCACTTAGAGTGCCCACCCCTCCCATGACAGCGCCCACCGATCCTTTTTTACCGACGACATTTGCACAACTTTTTGTTTATGATAACAAGTGAAATCGATTTTACATCTGAAATCCTTTAAATAAACTGTAATTGATACAATTAGGCAAATACATGTAATTGACTTTATTTTTTTACTTCTAAGATTTGAAATGTGATAAGGTAGCATTTCTCTGCAAAAAAGAGCATAGAGGAAAATGTTGTGCAAATGTCGCAAAAGTTGTGCAGATGTCGTCGCATATCGGACTCCCCAAAAAAGTTGTGCGTTTGTCGTTTGTGCAAATGTCTTTGTGCATGTGTCATACTCCCAAAAACAGATACCTAACCGCCTTTGATCCGCAATCATACCTGCTGTCGTGGGACCGTGAAATGGAGGGGGGGGGGCCCTTAAATATTGTGGAAAAAATTATAATACATCATCCTTAAATTTTGACCCCTTTTCCCCCGGGGCACCATTCAATTAGACCCCTTGGGGTTGGTGGAAGACCCTAGCGCAGGTATGTCCGCAATGTTTCCCGGACCCAACCCAACCCGCCTTTAGGGTGAAAGCAACGCATGGTCGTTCTCGGTTAAATGTTATTAAAATATTTTTGCCCCTATACGCCGTTGACCCTGAAAATTTCTTGTACCCAACCGGCCTCCGACCACCCCACATACACTATTTGAACTAAAATTGATATATATCAAAAATATTATTGTAGCAGCTAATGAACGCACACGGTCAGTGCAATGCTTCGCTGTCGGTCACGCCCACAATTCCGCAAAACTTATCCGTGAAAGAGAAGTGGTGTCAATCGAGGCCAACCATTCCGTTTGGTGCGTGTTAATCATAGTTCAAAAGATGATGCAGCCGAGGGTTAAAGGCGGGTCGGTGGCGTGAAATGAGTCCTTTTTGAGTGATGTTTCCACCCCAGGGCGGGTCGGTGTGGGTCTATTTTGGTACCGAAAAGCGGGTCGGTGAGATCAAATTTGACGACATTTTTGAACTATGGTGTTAATGTGCAGGGTTGCGATTGTTCTTCAATATCTTTCAACAATCTTGGCAATTAGCCAATATTTAACCTCGCATTATTTTCTACGCCTTCAAACAAACTCGTTCTACGTCTTCAAAAAAATTCGAGAGTTTCTATACTCGACGAACGAAAATACTTTCAATGTCTCGAGAATAGAAAATTACTTGAAAATGTAGAAATGCATGAAAAAATAACTAAAAACATTCTGATATTTTTTGTTCGTGGAGTCACCCCTTTCGACTTCTAAAACTTTTTATTCGTGGAGTCACCCCTTTCGGCTTCTAAAATTTTTTATGGGCCTGGCCGACAGCCTGACCGTGCGTGAATGAATCGTACTTTCACGGTGGATGTTCAAATATGTTCTAGTACTCCTATATAGCGTTTTGTTGATCGCAAATTAGAAATAGTCCGTAATTTAAAAGAAAGTGCCCATTTTATCAATGTCATTATCGATTGTAGTATTTTACAGTATGATGTTATTTGAGGTTCATTCTTCATAATGCTCTTGAAAGTGATTCAACAGTGCGAGTTGTTCCATTCTTATTGGACAGTGTAGAACCAGTGAGTGGAATAGTCAATGAGGACACTATTGATTGACTGTCAGGGACATCTCACCTGCTCGTCCTGTAGACTATCCTCCTCAAGAAAGAATTCCAATCTGGTTGTTCACTGGGGTAAGTGTAGGGAGAAGAAGGCAAAGGAGAGGGAAGAAGAGACGATAGAAGTTGGAGAAAAGGAGAGACCTTCTTGTCGGTTATGCAAGTATGTAGATAGAAATGAGTATGTGAATTGGGTATACTGTAGGGAGAGCTGGAGGAGAAGTACGAAATACTCAAATGAAGTGGCACTTGCTGCACATTTGATACTCAGCCACACAACTGATAAGGAGGCATATGAAATGGCGATGAAACTAGAGTAAGTGATTGATACTTTGATATGAATGAATGTTTGTTTTGTGGGAATGATCATTGTCTTTCCTCTTCATCCTCTATCGACATTGGCCGTTCATTTGCACTTAGAGCTGAATGTTCACAATCTGGTATTCAGTGTTCCAAGTGCAATGAGAACTCTTCCACAATGACTGTCAGTCTTATTTATACCTATTTCATTACTTTATATCCTTTCAGTCCCATCAACGTCACGTAGAGAGATACCACGAATGGTTGGTTGTGAGTAGTATACAATGAATGAGCGACTCGTCTTGCAGCAAACCCCAGTGTCCCGTTTGTTTAACAGCGTCATACAAAACGATTGCAATTGGATTGCCAATCTCAACAACTGCTGCACTCTTCTTACATATTATGAAGAACCACAAGCCGTGTCAGAAGAGTATGGAGTACATGAGTGCACTTGGACCAAAGTGAGTCATTCATTCTTGTAATGTCCAAGTCTTCCATTCTTGCAGTGATGCTGCCGCCCTTCGTGAGGAATCCGGAGTCATAATTGATTTGTTTGCTTCTATTGAGGTAAAAACAAGGACAATCAGGTTAATATTCAAGGAATTTTAGACATGGAAGGTAAACCAACCCCGAGTTGTTTGCGCAATCTGCCGTCATGAGTCATACAATTACTCTAGGCACCGTGATATTAGGCATCACCACTGTCAAATGAATATTGATCTTGTAAAAGAAGGAAGCATTAAAAATGGCAACGATAAGTCCCCATCAGGGAATAGAGGGAGGAAAAGTTTGTGAGTCTTTCTGTAATTTTGACCATTTAAAATGTTCATTTTAGTCCCATTCGTCATAGAATATGCAGTGATTGTAGTAGCAGAGTGGCATTGAGTGATCGATACGACGAGGTTGTTAGTATGGCATTACATGCACTCAAGGTTCATCCGAGTCAACCAACTCAGCCAGGGTATGTGTATGCATTTGAATCGCTTATTAATGTGTCATGGTTATAGGCTGCATGAAATGTTCCCCTTCATCAACTTTGCTCGTTCATCATCAATTCTCATTCAATGTTCCCTTTGTGAATACTCAACTAAAGAATCACGTTATATGGTATATCACGCATGGAAGAAGCACGCTAAGTAACGTTTCTTTATCCAAATGAGACTAATGTTTGAATTGAGGGAAAGTAGGAAAGTAGAAGGAATGGATGCATGGGTGGAATGGGATGGACAATGTGAGAAGAAGAAGATTCAACAGAGACAAATGGTATATTGTGATTGTCATATGTAGAAGAGGATTCAATTTGCAGCCATCAAGAAAGAGGGAGAGAGAAGTGGATGAGGATACTGTAGATGATAATAGTGATGATGGAGATAGTATGGTCACTCCCTCTGGTACACCATCTACTTCATTCAAATCACATATTCCGTCTGCAGGTATTGCATTTTAAGTTTTAACTCTTGTGTTTGTGGGATCAACCCTTTTGCGCACACAATGAAAAAAGACACTTGTGCACATTCCTCGAACGTTGCCAGTTTTTTCATGAGTCTGTTCCAACATCATGGTCTTATCGAGTAGATTCAGAATCACTATACTTTCTCCTTATTCGCAACTGTCCCGGAAGGGAACTATGTTGTGTGCAAGTGTCTTGTGAGCAAATCCGTTTTTCACATATTTGTATCTGCCTTTTTTCCGCAAAAATGTGATCGTTTCAGTTCCTTCTCGCATATCCTCATGGCTGAGTCGAACTGTGTCTTCTGTGTATTCTCCTTCAATCATTGCCTCTCCTGCCATTACATCAATCAAAGATGCACTGGCGGATCTTTTTGAGTTGGTTCATTCATATTCATATTTTCTCTACACATTTCATCAACTTTGGTACATATAACGTGGGTTTTTTCATGTTGAGCACGGACCTTTTTTCGTACCTACTCTTTTGGTCGATTTTTGGAAGGATACCACCCGTTTGGTCAATTTTTGTTTTATTATATATATTTTTTGAACATTATACAGATTTGATCCCTATCACTTGGGGATCTCGAAAAAATAGGAATTAAAATTTTTTTTAAATCAGCATTGATCAAACGGGTGATACTGTTCAAAAAATCGACCAAAAGGGTAGGTACGAAAAAAGGTCCGTGCTCAAAATGGAAAAAAACCCACGTTATATATATCAAGCTGATATTGTTTTACGTCGTTGCAATATTCAAGTGAAATCAAATTAATATGTGAAGAAGAGTTCTGACGTAGGATGAGATGAAGAATGTTAAGTTCACAATCGGAGATGTCAACCCCTGGCCGTTCGTACAATGCACTTGACACCTCATGGAGTCTCTTCGATGAATTGCCAGAGAAGGTCAGTATATCTTGATATATATAATAGAATACTATACACGATATTTGAGATGGTGGAAAGAGTCATTTTAAATGGTAAGGCAGAGGACATTTCACATGTCGAAGGGGCAAAGGGAGTCAGGTGAGAAAACGATTCAAATGAAAATGAATCAATCTTTTCAAGATGTTCAATGTGCACATTCAAAGGAAAGGACACCGAGGCTCTTAGAATTCATTTCACCCAAGCTCATCAGGTTTGCAGTTTGTTATGTGACTGAGTTGATTGGAAACGAATAGGAAACGATCTCACTTTCTGCTCCCACCATTTTGCCTTGTGTTGTATGTTCGAGAGTTTTCACTGACCGAGTGAAACTAAGGAAGCATTGTGAAGTGGATCATGAAGAGAAGGATGTTCCTCACAGGTGATTGTCCTTTTATAGAGAGAAAATGAAGTGGAATGATTGTAGATGCATCAAGTGTGGTCACCGATTCACTCAACACAAGAAGCTACGTGCACACGAGATCAGAGTACATGAGACAGAAGTGATGGTGCATACATCGGATAGGTACTCATCTAATTCCCTCCTCTTACATTACTGTAATCCTTCATTCAGGACTTGTACGAAATGTGATCGCGTCTTCTGTAATATCCGTACTTATCGTCAACACACGGAAAGACATAATAATAGAGAGGTTGAATAGGAGTCCAGCTCTTTCTTAGCAATTGGTAGTTTTACTTGTTGTCATTGTTCTGTTTTTTTTTGTTTTCCCCGATTTTACCGATTCTCGCAAAAAATTAACTCTAAGATCTCACATTCTTTTCTTCATTCCTATATCAATGCGTCAACTAGATTTATCTTACTAGGAAATTATTGAATATGTCGTACAATAAAGATATTATCTTTACATGAAATATGATTTTTCGAGTGGTGTATGTTCCATGTAATACCTTTTTCCATCAAGTTATTCGGTGCTTACAATCATAGCTCGTTCAGAATGACGGAGGCTCTTCAGAAACAATTCGAAGAAGAACTCGGAAAATTTAAGCAGCTTGAGAAGGGTTTGTTTATGTATGTAATGGTGACTATGGATGTATGTACTTAAGACAGGGAAAAGTACATCTGTAGCAGACAACAACTGGAGAGTCAACTGACTGAGAACACTCTGGTCAAGGATGTCAGTCATCTATTGATTCGGCTACGGTAATCAATCTCTTCAGGAACTCGCACTTCTAGATGACAGTGCCACAGTCTACAAACTGATCGGTGCGGCATTGGTGAAACAGGATCTGGTAGAGGTTGGGGTGGCAATGAGAATGGGTCGAAAGATAGATTCAGGCGCGAGCAAATGTCGACAAGAGAATAGAATACATCAATTCTGAAATGTAAGAAGTAGCGATGCACTGTATCTCATGTGACGTTGGTTTCAGGAAACGGGTGGAGGATGCTTTGTCTGATTTCTCTTCTAAGCAAGCCGCTCAGAAGGAAAATATGGTTTCTCTCCAGGATAGGTTCAAGAAGCTTGCCGAATCTGCCAACAAATAAAATCCAATGTTCTCATTTTGTCACTTCATCATCATTGTTACCGCTTGTTTATTATTACTGTTATACATTAAATGCTAAATGAATGCGAGAACAACATTGGATCGTGAACTCATTGTGTGTGTTTCTCGGCATTATCAACAACAACTTGATTCTTCTTTGGAATCGTAGCCAGTCGGGGTCCGTGACAAGTACACATCCACCACTCACCTGAATGGAGAGATAACTAGAGAAGTAGACATGAACAAAACCATTCATCGGAGAGAAATTCTTCATACGGGAACAGAGAGAAGGCAATTTGAGTGAAGGGAACAGAAGGCGATAGATTAGTCCAATGGAGAAATCGGAAATGTTATCGAACGACACCGTTACCCCCTTCAAGACAGACATCGACGAGCTGCACTTCTATAACAGGTTTATTAGCTGAGAGAATACATTACATCATGCTTACACGTATGCCACACAAATGGTAAATTGTGAGGGATGATGGCTTCGCAGATTTTGAATCGGGCACCACGAGCCTGAATAAATTTGACGTTAGAGAAAATCGTTATGCAGACCAATATAAACGTTAAGCATAATTTGAAAGTATGGAAAACCTAGTCATTTTTCCCTTTTTGCAGATCGAACAATTCCTGGGCAGTCTCATCAATTTTCTTCTCAGATTCAACACTATCTTTACATGACTTTTCTCTTCGTCACTTCTACTCTTCTCTTCGATGCCTAAATTTAGTCTTTTATTTATTATTAATTCGGATATTCATCATTAGGGAACTTTTGCTCACATGCCCGCCAGATGTGTGGATTAGAGAACACATTTTCGGAAATTCTATCACTCCCAATCTCGTCGGAGCGGTTCGAAAGACTCGGTGGAGATTAGGGAGGTTAGAAGTTCCGAAATGCGTTCCCTAGTGTGGATTGGATTGGTAGATAGGGTGTCGCATTCGAGTTCTATTTATATAGATTCGAATCCCATTGTGATATTTTTAATTTTAAAAAATCCTTGCGGTTGTCTCGTCGATGAGAGACTGCAAGGAATGAATATAGACATAATGGGATTCGAATCTATACAGATAGAGCTCGAATGCTACACCCTACTGGGCGAGCAATATTTTGCTAGGTGTTAGCTATTGACTTCCAGGTTAGCGATAAAGTGTTAACTGGGATCAACAAGGTCGGCAGCCATAATAGGGAGTAGGAGGAATTTGTGGAACATGAACTGCATTTATAAGTGCCGATCGTTGTTCATATACCGAATTCAGTGAGTTCAGTGTCTATTTCAGGATCTCCATACAATGAAGAAGAAGTCTTGGAATGTATCTGCAAAGAAGAGTTGTACGAATAATAAAAAGGTGAACCTTATTATCTGGATTTGTCAATCGGACAGCACATGCCCTGAGAGGACTTCCCGTGCATTGGCACAACCAGACGAGAGGACGAAGAGCTTTACTGAATACAAATTGTAGGACTGACAAATTGAACAACATAATATGTCAATTAGTTTCCAAGCATGGGTACTGTAAACAGGAGTGCAGCAGCCTTTGATGTTCACTAAACCGTGCCAGACTCTGAATCTGTGTAGGCAGATTGAACCGCAAAGTTCATACCGCATTTCTGCGCTCTCTACCGAGCAGTCATCTCTGGAATAGTGTCGCAAATGGGAATAAAGTGCACCATAGTTGTCTGTTCTCTAATTCCGACCGATCTTCCATGATGCGCGAGATAGAATGAGTCGCTAATGCGTACAGACAAACGAGATGTACTTTTTTCCCGTTTGCTACACCATACTCTGGAACATAGAGACGACCGCGCGGTATAAAGCGCAGTGAGGCGGAATGAATTTTGGGATTCACTCTGCCAAGACTACTCCGAATATATGATAAATATTTTGTGCTTTTATTCTGATATAAAGAAGCCAGATAATGAAATCTCTTTATGTAATAAAAACAGGTCAGACCTGCAGGACAACAATGTCATACAGTAAAGAAATAGGCCGAAATTTGACATCGGCAAGTTTTGCCAGCTTTACCGGTATTATGCACTTATTAACGTTTCAAAATGATACATATTTAGACAATGGAAGAGTACTAAATGGACCTAGCTTAATTGAAAACTCTGTAAGGACTTCACTCACTGAAACTCTGTTAACGAGAAACTAGAGGGGACACACCCAGAACTGATTTGAGCAGTGGTCAAAGGGTCGATGAGGGTCAAAAGGCCATGATTGAACAAGGTAACCGGAGATAATAATGCAAGTCATGGGAGTTCCCAGAGCGTTTATTCATTTACTCTATTCATCCTTCATATTCATCCCAAGATGATCTCCTCCACCTACTCTCTGATCTTGCTTCTTCTTCTTCATTCGTCGATTCTGTAATCTCTTCTTATCTCTTGTTTAAAGTAAACCGTCACCTGGAACCATATCTTGACCTGTCTCTCCGTGAGGCCAAGGTTGACAGCCAATTCATATCTCTTCTGTTTGGAGACATATGGATTATAGAGGAACTCCTTTTCGAGTTCCAATGTTTGCATTTTCGTGTACGGCTTTCTCTTCTTGCGAGAATGATTGCCAGTCCAGTCAAGCACACCCGGCTCTGAAGGCAAGTGTAAGAAGAGAAAAGGGAAAGGGCCGTCACGAGTTGTCCTCCCCCACGCATGATAACACATCTCTACATGACACAATATATACAGTAACCCTTGGTGTAGACATGTCTCAATTGGATCCCTCAACTTGGATCGAGCGTCTTACAACAACCCGGCTAAGCTAATCTCGAGTTAATAAAACTTTTACGACTCTCCTGAGAAGCATAAAACGGTGGGACACAGGCTGTACGACAAATTGCAAGTGGGCAAAGGGAAATAGGAGTGTCTCAACAAGCAAATCTCTACCAATCAACACAATGGGTGAATATCCCCTCACTCAGTATGATCTCTCCTTTCCTTCGATCCTTCGACCTCCCTGCATGTACCATGCATGCTTCCCCTGCTTTCAAATGTCGTAAAACGGTCGTCTAGCGGTATTTGCTCAGAGAGGAAAGAGAAGGGATGACGAGGAAAGGACGAGGAAAGACAAAGTAAAGGCAGCTAACGATGAATTGAGGACCACTACAATCATCGATCTACTTTCATGTCCTCCTTCTCATTACAGTGTCCCTCCAGTCATCTTCTGTTATCCCTCTTTCCTATCTACTTTACGAGCAGGCTGCCACGTCGATACACGCGATTTTTGGATTAACAAGGCAACCGGCCGAGTACTAGAGAGAGAGGGGTGGGGGGGGGGGGGGGG
>JACMIF010004623.1:0-12006 GCA_014805445.1 Diplogasteroides magnus | reverse complement strand
TCGCTGGATCTTACAAAACCATAGATGTAGAGTGCACATTATTTATTTCAAACGCACATCACTAACAATAAAAAAATGTGGCGATTTATTGAATATCGCATATTTAGCCCGATGTCTGCGAGGTACCTTGTTTGGCCACCTCTCGTAAAGGGATCAAACATCCTGTTCGCTATAACTTGACAGTATTGTGCTAGTTTCGTTGTACATTACACTGACTTCATACCAGACAAACGTGACTACGTGGAAAAAGTATAGAAAATTTTGAAGTAGTGACCTCGTGCATGCAATTTTCGATTTTATCGATCTCTAAAGCGAGAGCGGTACAATTGGCCCGTATTTGGTAGTTGTGCAATCACTGCATGCCGTGGGCACTTCAAAAATTATTCCCCATGCCTCTCCAATCTACCAGTAACTTCTGTGCTGATAAGTATTAAAACGCACTGCATTTGAGCCCGATCGAAATTACTTGACAAAGTAGTCACAGAGGGGGCTATTCATGGTCCGGTCTTATAAATATTGCGTCTTAAAGATACAACCTAATATTAATATGCAAATACCTTGCCGAAGGTTGACATCATCGAGCATCGGTTCGTTGGAATGTTCCTGAAAATGAGTGCTTAATTTTTTTGGAAAAGCTAAAAAAATAGTATCAAAAAAAATTATTTACCGATTCCTGATGCTTGTGCATGATGTGGGAAGAGTACGCGCGGAAGTCGCATACTGGTACCATGCATCCGAACGGGTAGAAACTGCAAAAGTACTTATTCCATTAGGAATCATGGCATTTCGAGGTAAGAAGACATGACAATTGTACGTTCAGCTAACTTCTAAGGCATGTCAACCAACGCATATTTCATAAGTGTTCAACCAAGTTTATATTATTTACGAATGCAAATTGTATATTAAAGGAGCAACAAAGGGAGATTTATTTGCATGCACTTTCGGGATCACTTCTCTCCAATTCCCTTACTCTCTCGTTGTCAGCGTAGACCGCTCTGACGACGAGAAAGTGGGGTAATGGAGAGAAGTGAACCCGAAAGTGCATGCAAATAAATCTCCCTTTGTGGCTCCTTTAAAGTGATCCTGAAGGATTCGTTCCATTTAGGAATATCAATCTCATTTCAATGAATAATAATTTTTCAAACTTACTCGTTGTAGTCCATCGGATGCTTGTGTAGAATGTGGAAGCGCAGCTGCAACAATTAGTAAAATTCGGCATTAAAAATTAAATTTAAATATTACAAATTTCTCGTTTTTCAAAAATATTTTTAATACCTGAGCACCGTTGCCACTGAACTGCTTGCACACCTTGCATGTGATCATGTCTTCCCGTCCTCTTCTATGCTCCAGTTGTCGTCTGAAGAATATGTTTGAAAAAAAAGGTTTTCATTATTCAACAGAAATCTACTCTTTATACAAAAAATAAAAAAAAATAAAAAAAAATATTTAGCAAAAACCTGTTGGCAGCAATCGCTTCGTTCCTGCGGTGGCCGGGCCGTCGATGGGGGGACGGCGACCTATCGTCATGCCGACGGAGAGGGGATATGGAGTATCTGCGCTTGCGGGATCCCCCGAAGTGCCGTTCAGGCGTGCGACGTTCCTGCTGAATGACATTCATTTCGGGATAAAAGCAAGAGCGCGATGGACATTTGCGCCGTTATGACAAAACAAACACATGGTTGTCGTCATTCTTGCGGCGCCAAATTCATCATTATGGCGCACTTGTCTTTCATTCAAACATGGGCGAACATTTTAGCATGAACTTTATGCGATATTTGTTACTTTTGAAATAATCAGATGTTTCAACAAAGAAGCTACCTCTCTCCTCTCCAAGGAAGATCTCCCGGGTGACCTCCTCCTAGGGCTTCTCGGAGGGGAGACGTCCACGGCAACGGGCGTCAGTGAACGGTGTTCGTCGCTCGGTCGATGCCTTCGTCTCGGCGGGGATTGTGGGTGGGGCTGAATACGGTATTCCTTCCACAATCGAATCGATAACGCTCAATCGGAAATCGATCGGCAAAAGAGAACCGGGGCTGTTTTTGAATTGTATTGTGAATATTCAGTACGACTATCCATATTTCTGTCTTATTAAAAATCTCACACTGTCATGACGTCTGCCAGAGTGAGAGTGATCCTTCCTCGGCCGCTCCTTCTCAGACTTCTTCTTCTTTTTCTAAAGTGTACGATTGCGAAATCCAAAGGTTATTGCCAAATAAATTAATCAATATTACGAAATAGGTACCTTGGACGGTCGCTCTGGTGAAGGCGGACGTTCCGGGCCAATCGGCGCATATGTGATCATGGCCTGAATACGGTATTTTTAAAATGGTTCTAATTAGGCAAATTTGTTGCTATCTTAAGAAAAATTGTTGCTTTAAATGTTTTGCATAGGTTATATGTATATTCCACTTACATCTCTCATTGAATCCATGAGTATTTGATCGTGAGCAGGAGCATGCAGGGAGTCCATGGGAATCTGTAAAAATAATGAAACGTAATTGAAAAATAGAGTCTAAAATTTTTAAAAAAATACAAAAAATAAAATTAAAAACCAACATTTTGATAGACTGTCTCGCGCCCGAAATCCTCTTCTTCGTATCCCACCAGCTCGTGCTTGATCTTGTCCGGTGTGGAATTATCAGTCGGCGTGTTGACGAGGAAGTCGTTGCGGGTCTAAATCAACTCTATTGCAACGCTTCGATAAGAGACTTTTGTGATATCTCTTCTCCTATGCTTTGAGATCGACATTAGAGGTTCAAAATCGGTAAATGTGTCGCCAGTCTTCGCCGATAAGCGTTTTCCCTCATAGATAACCGCGCGGCGGAGAAGACTGACGACAAATTATCGATTTTGAACCCCTGGTCGACATGATAAGTTAATTATCAAATCACAAAGTCTCACTCCAACCTCGTGTCCCGGTGGAGCATCCGGCCAAGGGCGTGCCTCTGAAAAGCCATTCGATTTACACTAGATTTTGGCTGTTTGTTTTTCACATTGATTATGCTTCACGGATGCTATTACTTTGGAGATAGAAACATATCTGAATTCGCAAAAAAACTGTCTCTCCTAATATACACAGACCGGAAATCGTAGTATGACGACAAAGGCATTCTAATGGATGAAGTCGATCAAAATATGATCAGAATTTTCTGTTCCAATTCTAGGTAAGTGCTTGTAACGGTAGGCAAGAGTGAATAACCTTGAGACGTGAACACCGTCCTTTTTGACTTTCCGGTACGCGGCGAGAGTGTAATCTTCACTGTGGATGAACTCCAGCTCGGTCCTTAACGTAGTACGGTACATAATGCAATGTGTCCACCAAAAACATATCAGCGCATGGGAAACGTTTGTCACTTCGAAAATTGTGCGCGACTGCAGAAAGCCGGTGCCACAAATCGCAGAATGTTAGTTACTTATATTTATACGAATTTCACACATTCAGTAAATTTTCATACGTTGGGCGCGAAATTTGCAGTACTTTTCTCGTGACATTCTGTAAAAATAGAAAATGAATTGGTTTCTGTGTTTGAGTGAAAATTTGAACATTGAGTAACTTACCGGGCTCATCTATCACTGGTTGCACTTGTATTTCATTAGTCCGGGCGCTCATTGACATGCCGGAAGAGGCTGGATTGACTAATGTTGTTAAGGCCTCGGCGTCTCCAGCCATTTGCTGAAATCCATAAATATGTAAAGATATCATTTCAGTTTCCTTTAGCACTAATTACTAACTTTAAAAATCTATGATTATGTTGTATATTTGCAATGATGTCGCTTTGAAATGGAAGACACCAGCCAGATATTGAGATTACGATAGGAAATCCAAGCAAAAGCACATTTTTTGTCGTCTAATTCCCTCGGATCGGTTTTCCATCACATGAGAGAGAAAACTGCTCCGCCGGAATTTGACGACAAAAATTGTACATTTACTTGCATTTTCTACCCCAATTGAGATGTATACTAATTTATCGCAAAACTCAGAACCTTGTGTTACTTTTCTTTTCCACTGCTCAATGCATCCATTTTCTCTGGTGTTTGCAATTTGTTGAAATCACCCCTCACCAATCGCTCGATCAGTCGACTCAGCAGAACTGTGTTGACGATTGCGTAGTGTAGCGTGGCTATCTGAAAACATAAGATTCTGAATGTCCAACTGCAGTGAAATCTAACTGTTCATTTCAACTAAAACGCTTATGGCTCGCAAAACAGGAAATTTAGTCATTAAAGAATAATTGCTCTCACCTCTCTCGCATCTCGTTTCTCCTCGAGTAGCGGCTCCAGGTTGGCCACGATTTGCGCCACGTTATTGATGCCCTCTTGTAGGTCCTCAAACAGATTCCGTTTTAGTATTTAATACATGGAAAGTCATATCTCCGGACTTGCTTTCTCTCACTTTTTAGTAAAAGCAAACAGCTAATGTTCTACTCTTAATAACTACACATAAGCGTTTCCTCAAAAGAGGCTGAGTGAACCAGTTACGCAAACAAGTGCAGTGAATTGCAAATGAGGAATTTTACCTGATAATTGCACTGGTCCGAGTCGAGCACATGCCATAGCTGCTGCAGTCCCACTGCAGTGCTGAATGAGGAAATTCATCCTTGAATACCGCGTCATTTATGTTTCTAAGCGTACATTTCATTCCGTAAATTTTTGACGCAATTTGATTTTGAGCTATCTTTGTCGGGCAAACTAGTACAAGTCTATGGAAACATTCCCACGTCCCGAACTCGCTTCGGAGGTGCTTAAAGCAAACATAATAAATTCTCTTACCGATAATCCCAACAAGGGACGGAATCTAAGGAGACGCGCGCATTTCTGTCGTCTAATTCTTTCGCAGCGGTTGTCTCTCTCTCACACATGATGGACAACGGCTCCGAGGGAATTTTACGGCAAATATCGTCTAAGTCTGCTTGGATTCAGTTCCCTACTCCTAACCAATAGACAATAGTTACCTCCTTATGAGTCTCTCGATGGAATCAGTTGCATTCTTCGTGAACTGTTTTATGACGGGAAACGAGTCGTTGACATCTTCCCTGAAAAATGGGTGCTATTAGGGTTTCAAAAATGGTAACGAACTGAATTTGACATTCGTCTAATTTCAGCGGAGCGGTCATCTGTAGTAGGGTTTCTAAATCGGTATTCAAATTCATTTCCGATTCTTCCATTCTCCGCGGAGCGGTTGTCTCTACGAGCGATAACCAACCGCTCCTCGGGAGAATGAACTAGAGAAACGAGAATGCAATTTAAGTACCAGTTTGGGTCTCTAGCTGCTATCAAACAATTTAAGAAAAGCCAGGTTAAATCTCAAAAATAAAAGCCAAGTACTCACGTAAACCGACGCAGCGGATCGTCATCGGAGTCCATTGCCACTCTGAAATTACGGATGTTGAGCACTCGTGAAATGGTTGAAAAGTGCGTGAGGAGTGTTTGCTATTCCTGAGTGACGAAGAAAAAGTAATGGACGAAAAGGAACGATTATGAGCGAAAAGAGGATTTGAAATCGCATGTGACTGACTTATTAGCGATAATTGAAGAGAATTAAAGAGCAATGTGAAATTGGAAGCAGAAATTAAGGCCATTTTGGCACTCGCCAAGCGCATTTGAAAATCACGTGAGGTGCCTTCACTAGAGTAACGAAGTAACGAGAAGAACGAAAGGAAGTGACGAGAGGGACCGGTGATTATATGGCGGGGAGGAGTAAAGAAAGAGAGAAACGAGAGAGTCCGTCAAGTAGAGAGGGCAAAATGAGCCGGAGGAACCAGAATAGACGAGAGACCATCGAGTGTAGAGAGAGTGATCGATTCCTCTCTCGCCCCGTTACGTGGGTCATTTTGCTCTCATGGATGAGCAAACCGAATCGTGTTAGCAATTTCACATCTGTGTACAGGGGACCAATTCGCTTTCACTATTGCTCCTCTTGTTACTCATAGACAATGATGCAACGTGCCGAATAACGTTTCGCTTATGCTTAATTTTACTTTGAAATACATGGCACCGAGGCTCATTGCTAGTGCTGTACGGTTTGACGAACCGATCAATTACCCATCTCTCAAACACAATAAGTAATAGGACAATCATCATCGTTTGTGAGTTATGAACAAAGGAATGTCTGTGATAGTTGTAAGGGTTACATTCGCCGATGCATACAAGTAGTGTTGTGGCAAGGCCCCGTCCATCGCAGAAGTACATGCAAAGACGATTTACGGACATATGGCGGCGGAGGGGAGTGCAAACGGATAGCACATTCATTGCACATGTTGTCTAGTATGCACGGCTCATCCCTTTATACTCCATGGCCAGAGCTAGACACTGAATTGCCATCAGTGTTAATTCGAACATCCTCCAGGTCAAGAGGCGGTAGAATAGCAAAAACAGGCAAATATTATATTTATATGACAGTTATTATTGCTCATCCTAACCGAACACTGTTGCTCTAGTCTATTTATCGCGCAGTTGAAACATATCCCGTAACGACGACATAGCACGTAAAAATGAGAGACCAGGATGGCATCCAGGTGTGAGACGCGTACAAGGAATAACAGTTCAGATAGGATGCATAATAAGAGCTGCCGCCAAGCAATTTGGGAAAGCAGAAATCTTGCAATCGTACAGGAAATATAGAGAACTTGTATAGTTTCAGCAATTTGTGCAGAATCCCCCCATCAATTGCCGTAAGATTGGCTCGCCATGGCCATGAAAAATGGGAAATGAAGGGATGAGAAGAAGAGAAGAGAGGAGAGGAAAGGAAGTGCTTATCTCTGGCAATCAATTGAGTTCTGCCCATATTATGCATCCTAACTGAACTGTTACTCTAGTCTATTTATCTCCTTGTTGAAACATATTCCGCAACGACGAAATAGCACGTAAAAATGAGAGACCAGGGTGGCATCCAAGTGTGATACGCGTACTAGGAATAACAGTTCAGATAGGATGCATAATATCACTTGCATTCCTAACAACAGAAAAAAAATCATGGTAGCAGATCGAACCAGTAGGTGTTGTTTGTGTAGAAATTTGCATATTCGACTAAAACGTAGTGAAAACGACCTTAGCATATTAAGTATCCAAGTGAATTGAAGCGCTAGCCTATATAACTCGCGGTTGAAACAAGTCCATAATCAAGGACCGAAGTCAGAGAAACGAGAACGGTCATACAAAATAAGTAGCGTACAAGGTATGTATAAAACGCCATTCACGGGATGACACGAACACATCGATATCAAACATGATATCGGGCGGGGTCAGACCGCGGCGAAAAAAGAGACGCGACGCCATTGTTATGAGAGTAATAACAGGTAAGACCATGAGGTAAGGGAGATAGCACTCCGGTTGTAGGTGGGGTAATAACTAGTCTTGACAGAGTGAATCTCAAAGCACATTTCAACTCTCTGTGTTATCATTCCCTCGGTCATCACTGGCGCATAGACACGACCGTGTGATGGAGAGCACCGAGCTATGGAAAATACTATAGGATTCACTCTGCCAACACTGGTTAAACGATTTAATCGGACTTCGTTCGTGAATGGTTACTTACTTGTCTCCGAGAATTCGTTGTCCTTGCATCTATCTCACTAGGAAGGTCAAATGGATAGCGGAAAAAGTGACTTCAAAAAACAATTAACGAACGAACCCGATAGAATCTTCTAGCATAACATAAGTAGTTCTAGGCGCGGTTTCTAAACCTGAAAAATTATTTCTCATCCACCTAATTTCTGCGTGATAGAACATAGAGACAACAGCTCCGCGGAGAATAAATAAACGAGAATTTGTTTTACCAATTCAGAAAACGTGGTTGTTTCGAGCCAGTGCAGCCACAACGACTCATTCCTCCAGTCAGCAACCCATGAGAAACAGCACAATTCGGGAAAGGGGAATGACTAAGCATGAGAAAAAGGGGCGCAGGACGGCGTCATGATGAAATGGGCATTTGCGCCGTAATGGTGAACATTGGCACATGTGTCGTGAAATGCTGCGAATGAGAGCGCAACTGCCCATTTCACAACTATGGCACTTATATCTTTCGCATGAGTGCTAGGAAGAATTAAGAGAGCAGGAGCACCTTCTTCTTCTTCATTTGATTGGTGTTTTCCTTGATGATAAACCTACTCACGACTAACAGTATTGCACCCTGTACGGAGACGAGCTTTTGACTAAATGCCATTATTGAAGGAAAAATTGCAAATCCTCGATATTACTAAGCAACTACTACGGCATCTATGTATGTTGACGGTTTATTTTTTGCTTTGCGGGACCAAAAGAAATGCTACGTTTATAGCAGCAATTTGATCAAAATTCATTTATTTAGACATTGTTGCATATGTGATTCGCGAGATATATCTTCACAAAGAAATGACCAAGCTGTAGAAGAAGAGAGTTGGCAATATAACGAAATCCTTCATGTCATGCAGCAACCTCCGCATGTTCGGATTCGGATGTGGGACATGTGTGAAACGGCGTTTTAGAACCGAACATTTGGGACCCAGCGAGATTACTCATATCTCTAATGTGGTTTGTTGCAGTTAAGAATAAGATATTTAGTAAATCTATATTAGTCCCAGTAATCGCTATAAATGTCATATTTGGAAAGAAGGTGAGGCGGAAATTTATGAAATGATGTTTGGCTCCCTAACGTCCGGTTCCACGTGCAGGATTTGCAGAAGCTGTGATGCGTAGCGAGTAGGGTTTCTAAGCGTAAGACGATAATTTCATGCATTTCTCATTAGACTGATCACCCAGGACCTGTTGCTCTGCACGTACACTTCGTCTTGCTAAGGACTGTGCACTCAATAATTTACCTGCTATATCGTCGCTTCTCTGACCATATAGAGGCAGACTTTCAACTCGCAATCAATTTTCTTGATAAACAGAGATCTTCGTTCACACATTTCTACGCATTTGCGATTTGCTTGCGCAATGGGAAAACGAGCGTAGCAAATGACGTCGAGGGAACACATTATAAGGAACCGAAGTCATTTTGCATGTTCAAAGATCACTATTGTGCATCCTAACATTGCATATTCTGATAACGCTAATACGTTTTTGACCGTATGCTCAAATATGCCCTCTCTCCCGGTTTTACGATATATTTCGCCTTTCCACATACCTTCGCACTTGATTCTGAATTTTTTTAAGTGTCAGATATGTAACAGTTCAGTATCAAGACTATGATTCCGCACATTTTCTCGCGTGGTGCGAAAAATGTCATTTCGTCGCTCATGAGGAAGTGACTGAATCGGTTATTTCACTAATAATAGTTCCATTGCCAATTTGCTATTCACTCGAATGCATTTCCGAGTAATGTTCAAAGCAGACGCTTCGAGATCTGTGTGTTATGCAGCTGCAAAGGTAAAGGTAAAGGGTATTATGCATCCTATCTGAACTGTTATTCCTAGTACGTATCTCACATTTGGATGTCACCCTCGTCTCTCATTTTAACGTGCTATTTCGTCGTCACGGAATATGTTTCAGCTGGGAAATATATAGACAAGAGCAACAGTTCAGTTAGGATGCATAATAAAGGTCTACTCTTATCAAGCGTATGTGCTGTGGAGGGGAAGGTGCTGAGGCTGTTCCTTGCAGGAGACTCAAGACCGGAGTTCCCTAGTCATTTTCTTCGGTGCTATACCTTTCGTAGCAAGCCACTGGAAATTCCTGACCCCGGAGGGATAACATCTTGGTCGGATTGCAGGTGCAAATTTCATATATAATCATCTGCTCTGATCTTCGAGCAGCGTGTGTTTTGGTGTGTCCACTTCTGCCAACTCATCGTCGCGATTTTCGAAGTTAATACCGCTGACGGCACCTACTACGTTATACATAAACAACTCCTGAGATTCAGCAGCAATATTGCACTTATCCAAAACTAGTCCGATATCCGGACTGCGTTCTTTGATATTGCTCAGAAATCGTCGTTATGTCGGCACATTTATATTGCCTGTTTTACCCGTCTATGTGTGCGTTGGCTGACTTTACTGGGCTAAAACAGAAAGAAAAAGCAGAAAAAATGATGTTTAATTCTCGTCCATTCCGTCTCTTTGTGTCGAATTGCCTACAAATATAACATTGAAAAGTTTATTATAAATATATGTAACTTTCTGCAGAATTCACTGCACACTAGGGTTTCTAAGAATATAACAGTAGTAGAGTGCATTCGTCTGTCTTCTAAGTCATCAAGAGCGGTTGTCTCACGCAAGCGATAAACAAACGCTCCACGATTTATATTTAGACCATAGAATGCACAATACTACCGTTTTAGAATCCCTACTGCAAACGGATCTATGAACTTGAGTGGGAGAGTTATTTCCGCTTTCCCGATGTCGTTAGACGCGTAGCATGTAAATAAGTAGAGATCGCTGCACTTCCTTTCTTGCAATGTGGGGAAGTGTGCGAAATCACATATTTATGCACAGGTAGGTATCAATTTACTTAAACTATTCATCTTTTTACTTTAAAATTAGATGGCACATCTATGCATGGTTCATTCTCATATTCAAATACGCACATAGTTCGTTTTTGAGATGTCGTTTTGCTAACATGATCAAAGCACCCACCCTGGTCGCATCAACTCATTTAGTTAAGGTGGCATGATGTGATTGCAAATAGTGAAAATTGACGTTCATTTTCCATTTGCTTCACCTCACCCATTTCCGATTCATACGTGCGTGTAGCTAAATACTTAGAACATTTTGAACGCTCATCATTACCTTAAGTGCATATCACGTGAAAGTCGTGTGATGTGTGAAAGTGAAGGTGGAGAGATTTGGTCTACGATTGGCAGAATGACGACTTTATGATATACTAACAGTTGGCAGTTTCAAGTCGATCTTCTCATCATTCTCATTATTATTGTGGTAAACGGAACTGAAAAAATCAGTACGTACCTATATGTTCCTATGTTTATCCGAATTTATTATTGTTTTGAAACATATACCAACGTTATTTTGACACACTTTGTTTGATCGATATTTCGCTAGACCATTGCTCAGAGGACTCGAAAATGCGTTCATAAATCATTTTTGGTTAATCCAAATCAAAATACGTTGAAAAACAGCTCAAATTCACAAGTTCACAATTGCGTTAGAATATGCTTCAATGCGCCTTTATATATTAATTACGACACTATGCGCTAAACAGCGTAATGTTTATAGGACCGGCGAAAAGAGTCATGTGTACCAGCTATGTCAATCCATTTTTCCACAATAATATGCATCCTTTTTTTACCTGACCTCTCTGTAATGCAGCATCTCACTAATTTTGCGTGCTATTTCACATTTCTTAAACCTCCGAGATTGAGTTCGGATAAGTTTCAACTGTGAGATATATGGTCAAGCGTAACAGTTCGTTCGAGCATGTCCGAGAGCATATAATTGAGCGCGATTCACACGGAAAAGTCAAACATTTTCTAAAAATCCCAAAAATTAATCTTGAATAACATCATGTAAAAGAAAATTTATCAGCTCATGTGAGTAATTTTAGGAGCTCAGGTTTGCGAGATATTGATTTTTGACTTTTTTGTGAACCGATTTTCATCAAAAAATCATAACTATCTTCAAACTGAACTCTATGCGCCCAGTTTTTTCCACAGCAGGCATGGTAGTCGTACTATGCTAAATTAATTACTAGACATTATCAGACAACGAAAGAGCGAAATAGCCTCGTTTTTATCGTTTTTGATGATCATCATTTTTATACTTAAATGAAATTTTAAAATATACTTTTCATTAAGTGCATCCTATGTTTTTACAGATTCGGAATCTGCATTCAATTCCCTACAAGAGGAGCTCTTGACCTCATCTGGGCGTTGTATGGAAAATATTATAAAAATTCGCGAATATGAGACATTCGTTGAAAATCACGAAAATAGCCCAGTATGGGAGGCCATAACTTGTGGGAATGCCAAATTCAGATCAACTTCCTTCACAAAAGTTTCTTGTATTGAAGTCCTCTTTCGATATTAGTGCTAAAAAGTAGGGGTCATGTCAGTGACTGAAAGTCCGTTTTTGGACA
>JACMIF010004622.1:0-12009 GCA_014805445.1 Diplogasteroides magnus | reverse complement strand
AGGGTACCTACAAATATTTTGCATAGAAGCTACCTTCAATTTTAAGGAAGATAGGATAAGAAAAAGTGAGTGCACAAAGACTTATGGAACACCCTAATAGTGGAATGAGATGGAGGTGATGGTGAATCATACATTGTTAACAATTATTACTAGTTAGGGTCTCCCACATAACGGCATTATTTCACCATTATGGCGTAATTGACAATGGCGCTCTTGTCGGTCAGCCTAGTACAGTATCCATTCAGACTCCTCCCGCATCCGACCCCGATTCCCTCTCTCTACCCTCTCCATCATCTGCCATCTGGTCGAGGGAGCGAAGGCTCAGAGTACTGGAGGTGAATTTATCGTCCCGATATTCCGTTCTTTACGACTTCCAGTGTTTAGCGACTTATATTGTTCCGCCATTTATACTTCACATTCTGCCGTAACCGTTTATCGATCGATTGATTTCGCAGGCCCGAATGCCGAACGCCGAGTTCAACAAGCAGCGTGGAGAGCGACTGGCGGGAGTGCTACAGACTGAGGCCAAGGTGGGCGCGATTTGCACGATTATAGGCAATTGAGTCATGGACATTTGCGCCATAGTGATGAAAGAGTAATTCTCAGCTTCTTTGTTTAGTGACTCGCAATAGTGATTTTTGATGAACAATCAAAGCAGCAGCTCAGAACGCGTTGAAATATTATTGTGCATCAGAATTTTTATGCCGTAATGGCGAAATATTAAACGTATTCATGCAGTTCATGACTCGACCTCATCATAGATCAATCGTCTCGTTATAAGTGAGGTTAAAACCTGGCAATTTCTTGAAACACATTAGATATTTGAGTCATCATGAAACCTCGAAACTATTTTTGTGGATGATCGCAGCGGTTTAGATTCCAGTACTGGTCGTGATCCGAAATGGCACGCACGAGGGAAGGCCATCAGGCGCAGATGTGATTGCACCTACTGGTTACGGTAAGTGTTCTCTTCGGGAGTACCGTAAACTTTTGCGGTTTCTTGCATTAGTGTTTGTTACAGTACACGGGGGAATCGGGTTACGGTGTTGGGACACAGGAGAATGTTGTGCCGCTGTGCTTTTTGCCATAATTTCTGGATAATCATATTGGTTACTGTAATGAGATTACAGTACCCAAGCAACGGTCCTTACAGTATCTTGGGGTTGGGAAGAGTTACTGTATTGATTTCAAAGGGATTACGGTATTGCCATTCAGGCAACGATCTCTGGGTGGCGCTGCAGATGCGGACGGCCAAGGCATCGGGATTAAGGTATGTACGGAAGACCATTGAGCCATTGAACCATTATCAACTATATCCTAACCCCGTCTAAAGTTCCACATCGAAACACTAGTGCTCCGGGTATGATTCAAACATTTGTCGGCTCAGAATCTGAGATTTCGGATACAAGCACAACAACGTATTGTTGAACTGAAATATGTACCACCTTCATTCCTCAGGTGACACACCAAATATCCGGGTGCGTTTGGAAAATTTGCTGACTATCTCGACATTAGAACTTATGGATGAAAATAGAAACGAGTAGGAATTGCTAAACTGAACATCACGCCATTTTTACATCAAAAGTGAAACACAACTTTTCCGGACAAATTGCGAGAATTTGTCGGTTATACAGCTAAATTTAGTACTGTTGAATGGGTCCTTAAAAGCACTAAAAATGGATTATACATCACGTTTATTTTGGCAATGGCGCATTAATCTCCCATGTATACTTCAAATTAATTTTTTGTCGACCAGTTAGGCATTAGAATTGAGGAAACCACCGCCTCCTCTCTTTTGCAAGCGAAATTGTTTGCCTAGTTCATCTTAATTGTTTTCTGGCTGCAGTAAATCATAGTAATCGACAGTTATTCACAGTAACCCTAATCATTCAGGGACGAGTGCGCCTCTCACACGGAAACGGCCACATCCGCCTTTCCCTTCGACGCCTCGGATTCTGCGGCAGGACTTGCGGAGGAGGACGCGCAGGCGAATGAGAAGGAGGTACGGTATTATCGATTAGAAGGAGTACTGTATCTTGGAGTTACGGTTGTGTACTTGCTGTGTGTAGAGAAGAATTTTATAGAGTGAACTGTTCCCCTTTTTTCTCACTTAACAGGCGAATAAGAAGCAACTACGGTAGTTTGCCCAAGAGTGAGTACTGTAACAAGGGGTACTGTTTTTATTGCTTTTTGCACTATGAACGTGTTTATAGATCATTTTTGTTTTCTGTTCAGTCTGTCATTCATAAGTAAAAGTAAGATTATATAAATATTCACGCCGCAGTTGTGTTTCACGAGAATGATATATTTTGGAATAATCACCCCGATTGTTAGTGAGAGCTTTGATTCTTTGTCCAACAAATTACACAAATTAATAAATCAGTTATGTTTCACTCTCAAATGTTCATTCAGACCAAACACGCCCGTCGTCCGTGGAATCGTCGTCCGTTCTTCTGGAATGCCCTCTCCATCCTGCATCCATTCCGATTCGAGTGGCAGCAGTTGGTGCGGGAATGGACTGGAGACAAGGTACTGTAGAGAGTCCTGAAGGGAAGAGTGGATTACGGTAGATTCACTAGAGTACAGTAGCTTCATTACTGTATTTTGGTCTTGAAGGGAAGAATAGATTATGGTATATTGGTTCGCATACTGCAACAACGTTGTTGTATTTTCGCGGTATGCATAGATAAGGTCCGGGAGGAAGATGTCACTACTCTACTAGTCTACGAGTACAGAACCTTTCCACACCCTAGTACAGATACTGCATTTGGTCGCTGAAGGGAAATGTAGATTACGGTATTAACGAATTGTTTTCCGAGTACCGTATGATTACTGTAGCTTTTTAGTCCTCTTCTCCTTTCGTGCTACGCGATCAGCGTCAATTGTGCGTTCTGGAGCAGTGGCTACGAGGGGACAAAAGGGTGACGAAGGAGGCTGAAGGTTCGCGTTACTCTATCGATTGATGACGTCGTAAGGCTCAAACGTGTGAAATACAAGTACGCCATGGATATTTGCCCCATTCTGGTGGAATGGACAGTGCCGCTACCATAACATGGCGCAAAAGTCCGCGGCGCATTTGTTTTTCATACGATCAAGCACACACATGAACAGGCGCTTTATATATTTATGATGCACGATTTAATTTAATTCAATTGTTAGAAAATTATTTTTTAATTAATTATTTGCAGCTCTGCTCTCATCGCTCAAGGAAGCTCTGGTGCCGCTGCGACTGACCTCCACGGCGAGAGGAAGACCGAAGAGGTTAATCGATATGAAACCCCCTGAAAAGAGCTATTTATGGACTAATATGACAGTGGGATGATGACGGAGAACACAAATTTTAAATATCCGTAATAGTTTCCAGCAACTTCTGTGTTGCCCGAAACTTTTAAAACCACTCGTGAACAACGGTTAGCGCTTAGTTTTGCGGCGATCGCCTTTGATCCATTCTTGCTAAACTGTTCTGGTTCTCAACTGGAAAGAGCTATCGTAACCCGTTCTACTGTATCCTTTCCAGACTGTCCCTGATCTGTCTGCCGACGGAGGGCGACTTTGAGAGGATGCGACAGGGGAGGAAGGAGGGGAAGAGGAGGACGATCACTCAGCCATCGAGGGGGAAGGAGGGAGGAGGGGAGAAGGAAGAGGAAGTGGAGGATGAGGAGATGGAGGAAGGTGAGGGGTATTCAGTAGGGTTTCTAATTCAATATTCAAGTGCTTTTTTCTATTTTCTAATCTGCACGGAGCTTGTCTATGGAAAGTAGAGACAACAGCTTCGCGGAGTTTAGAAGATTGAGAAATGCATTTTTGAATATTGATTTAGAAACCCTACTACAGATTATTTACTATCAAGGTCGCAGGTATTGTATGCCTTCTAACACCGCTGCGGTTGGCCGTGAAGTGCCCTAAAGACTGATGAATAGGCATAGGGGTGCGAATGGGAGAAGGCGAGGTTATTCAAGCGCATTCTTGTTGGCGAACCGTGGATATTTGCGCCGTAACAGTGAAATATCCACCAGATTGCAACTAAAGTCTCCCCTCTCATCACCGTTACGCAAATATTCGTTTCTATTTAACAATTGTGGCGCAAAGATACATGGCGCTTCCATTCAAGACTTGAAAAAGCGACTAGGCGGAATCGGGTTAATCGGTGGTTATGAAACCGTAATGGTAAGCGTTATCCGATTTTGCGGCAGCCATGCCTTTTTGTTTCTATCAACGGAATAATCTTTTCGGATTCCATTGGATAACGTTTTTCGATGTCAGACAATTGATATTTGAAAATATTGCGTACGTTTCTTTATTTACGTTTACCTTGAGGAAGTAAATAGGTCGGATGCCGCATATCGAAACCTCCTATGACCCGAGAGATTTACCTGATTTAACCCGGCAATGAGAATAAAACATTTATAGTCTCTGGTGGGGGAAATCCAAGATCATTTGTGATTTCTACGAGTGAAGGAGCAAACTAGTCGGATTCCTGTTGATAGTTGTTTATGAAATCATAGTAGTAGACAGCATCCAATTCGCTCCTTCCTCCGAATCTTTTCATGTAATATAATAATCTTGTCGGTTTTAATTGCACCGAACAAAGATAAATTGCAAATATTATTTTTATATTAATGAATACAACATGATTTAGAATCCCTGTCGCACGAGAAGAAGAAGGAATGGCAGAATGAGATGTGGAAGGACGTCGTGGGCATTGAAGAGACAGCGAGGGAGAAGACCGTTCAACTGGGAGACATGTTCCCTCAGGTTACGGTATCCAAGTGAGTCGAGGTTACTGTATCTCTGTGCGGAAGGGATACTGTATTCACGTGAGTATGGATTACTGTATAGAGAGAGAGAGAAGGCTTCGGTTTTCAAGCAAGTAAATGATACCGTACCCTATTCAGTAGCAATGATTTTTATCGTTCCACTTGTGCACTCTACGGTATTTAGCAAATTATATTTCAGAGAACAGAAGCGCCGCCTGCAGAACCGCAAGAAGAAGGAGCGCGCGAAGAGGAGAAAGGTTGGAAACTTAGTGATTCACTCATAATCAAAAATGTCAATCTCAATAATCAGCACAAGTCTGTCATCGATTGATCTGTCCGTACTCATAAATTCCTCCAGGTCGAGGCGGACGAGCGAGCGCGCGAGGCTGAGAAGGAACAGACGGAGCGAGACGAGTGCAGCTACAGGGGATCCGCCAGCAGGTACGGTAGGAATATAATGGTCCAAAGAACCAAGCTTGGTCTTCTATGTGATAAATACAGAAAGGCAGAAAATGAGGTATTTAAGTAGTATAATTTGTAAAAATAAATGTTTTTTTTAAATATCAGCCTTTTAATTTCCAGAGAAGTGTGCGGTCGCGTGTTGCGGGGCGACTTCTCGTTCACAGCCTCGCGAGGCCGCGGACTGGGTCTCGTGCCGATCGCCGCCCTTCCCGCAATCTGGCAACACAAGGCTACCGTACTCTTCAGGTATGGTCACCAGGGGTGTGGATATGGGGATTACTGTTAAAAAGAAGCGTATCCTTACGATTAGTTAGAACAGATACGGTGACTAGGGTCATTGCTGTTGCAGTTGGCCATTATATATCTTGAATGAGGCCATAAGTCGATTCCACTTTTTCATGTCGTACATATAACCTAGGTTACAGTATCAATTCAAATATTTCCAGCAAAAGAGTTACCCTGATATTCAGGAACGCTACCTCGAGATACTATCACATGGCAAAGGTCGAGGTTGCACGGAGCAGGCTCGATCTATGAGAGAACTGGGGATGATACTGACTACAGTATGCGGGAATACTGTAGACTACCTTTTACTTTCTGTCGTCTTCGCTTTGTATGGTACTATAGGTTGATTGCAAACTGTGAATTTGTTCTTATTTTGTTCACAGCTTCGCGCTGTTTAGTCTTTTCGGCCAGAGACGAGCTAGGCACTTGTCACAGTTCTGTTACGTTGAATATTTCAAATTGTTGTTATCTGATTGTTGTTGAGAATACGATAAATTACGAGGTCCTTACTAGTATAGCAATAAGTAATGGTGAAATGGAATACAGAGCACATTATTGTAACAACCTACAGATACAGGATAATGCTGTAGGCGACTGGATACACACAATAACGGAAATAATTAGTCATTGGTTGAGAAAGAATCGCGTCACTAGAATAAGATGTCATCAAACTGACTCCATTTCTTGATAGAAGAGCGAGAGCGTTGCTTCCGAGTGACCAATTGATTCCCGGGACTCATTTGAAGCGATAAAATGGCTCAAAGTTAGCCATTTATCATGATCATATTGTGGATCATAATAGTAATCTTTGGCAGAATTCAGCCTAGAAAAATTTCTTGGTTAATGTAGGATGTCACCTAAGGAATCATACTCACGTGACTTGGCTGATAAAGAAGGGCTTTATGGATATTGCGCCGTAACTGTTTAATGGACAATTGCGCCGTGAGAATGACGACAACGGCGCATGTCTCCTTCACCATCATGACGCAAATGTACATGGCGATGGTGTATCCATCCCTCTACTGCTCTTCTCGATCCTTCCCATTGTAGTGGATGTCGCGTATTATGCATCCTATTCGAGCTATTATACCCAATATCTTGGGAGAAAATTATACAATCCAATTAGCAGGGACTGAAAATTTTTTTTTGCTGCGTAACCTTAAGCGAATTCAATCGATAACTGTCTAAATGCAATCTATGTCAATCAATAGAATCATATTATCTTATTGCACTTTTGACTATAAAACGGACCAACCGCATGTAAAGAAGGAGAGAAAGAGGATGAGAGCGTGAAGTCGCTTCATTGCTGTAGAACTTGGCAACTCCGTTATCTATTCAGACTATGGTTGGCAGTTTGAGTACGAAAGTGCATTCGTTATCTCTGCTTCTCCGCAGAGCTGCTGCTTCCCGTGTACGAGGGACAACCGCTCTAGGGAGCAGCAGAGATAACGAATGAACTTTCGTACTCAAACTGCCAACCATAATTCAGACCTGCTGATTGTAAATGGGCGGCACTCCACCGTTTACGATAGCAATCATTTCGAAGAAGTAGTGTGATTTTACCTAGAATTTTCCGCCAGGACAGTCCCATGAGCGTGAGCCGCTTCCCGGCGGGCCGATCAATATACTGGACGAAATGAGAGAGCAAGTGAATCGCATAGATAGAAAATCACTGTATTGATCTGGTCGTCGTCGAGAAGCGCCCTACCTACTCTCCGAACGGCTTCTTTAAAGTCGTTTACAATTTTATTCCCTTTATTTTCCTTTTGCTTGTCACTCTATTATAATCACAAAAGCGCAGTAAACACCCTCATCACGCCGATTGTTAAGATAACCGAAGCTGCTCTCATTTCATTGCGCAACGCAGCGCACCTCTTGCGATAAGAGGTTTCAGAAGGCGGCATTGCAATGTGACTCTACTCGTCGTCTGATAGTTCATGCATTGGTGGAGGGTTCCCGTGAGCGTATGGATTCGAACCCATAGCCACTGTAGGCCCTCCGTATCCTGAGCCCAACACGTTACCATGACATTTTGTTAATTTTTTTAGAATAATGAATTTGACGCCTCGAGAATATACATCTTTACTTATCGAAAAGAATAGCAAATATTGCACAAATTAGCGTCACGAATGTTCAGGCGGCATAAGGATCACGATAATTTGCTCTTTATATTAATTGCATTTTCATATCCAAACTCATACGAAAAGTCTAGCAGCAAGCTGTGATTTCCCAATGTATATTGAGTGTAGGGTCTTACGAATCGCCTATATGAAAGTTTCTTTTCGACTTCTTTGATCTCCTCTTCGCCGATTTGCGTGAAAAATGGCGCTTTCTCTCGAGTGAAGTAGCAACAGCGGTCCAAATTTATTTCTATAGATTTTTTGCTCGTCAAAATCATCTAAGTGTTATTTATAAATATTGCTAACTTAAAATCAAAAACCTGTATTGCATTTCGGATTGTGGGGGCTGTTGTATCTCCAGCATTTTCCCATTTAAAGTATGCCAATTTGGGCTTGGAAAGGATCACTCGAAAGATGCCATCGGTCAGAGGAATGGGAATACAACTTTCGACCACGAAGTGACTTTCACACGAAATTGCTGAAAAGATGGTTAAAGAGCGTTCCATATTTTTGATTTTCACTGATTTCATTGAATCCTTTCCGTAAAAATTCGAAAAGAACAAACATTGTAATAGTTTAAGATCACTCAGCAAGTTATGATTGCAACAACGATCAACGTTCCATTCTGGAAATTTTTTGAGTTTATACAGTTTTTCTATGAAGTAACGTGGAATTCCGTGTCATATGGGCATTTTCGCTCTATGTAGCTATGCATCCTAACAAAACTGTTATAAGTACCAAGTACGTTTTTGACCTACTATCTCTCTCGTTTTCGCATGCTATTTTTTATATCCGCTCCTAATTCTGGACATGTTTCAGCTGTGCGATATGAAGTACCGACCAATAAGGAAAGTTAAAGGAGCTGTACCACGAACTTTTTCGAGTATAGGGTGAAAGCGCCACTCGAGGGGGACCAACGTGGGAAGTTGAATGACACCTTCCTCGCCGTTTACAGACTTTTCTCCGATTTTTGGTGAATCGTCAAAGGTACGGGATACTGTAGATGTTGGGGTGACCTTTGAGCTAGCATCAGGCGACCGACTACTAATGTTAGCAATTTAATTTTTCGCGTCACTCTCTCTTCTTACCGGTTGTCTCTTTTCTGTCAGAGAAGACCGCATGATGAAGACTGATGATGAAAAGTGAACCGAATATCAAATATTCGAAACACTCTTCGCCTTTACTCTTCCCCGTGCGGTCTGTTCTAACTCACATGAGACGACCGGGAAACAAGAGAGAATGAAAAAATGAAATTGCTAGCACTAATATTCGGGCGCCTCACGCTAATTCAAAGGTCACCCCAACATCTACAGTATCTCGTACCTTTGACGATTCACCAAAAATCGAAGAAAAGTCTGTAAACGACGAGGACGGTGTCATTCAACTTCCCACGTTGGTCCCTCTCGAGTGGCGCTTTTACCCTATACTCGAAAAAGTTCGTGGTACAGCTCCTTTAAGGAAAGTATCACAGTTCAATTAGGATAAATAATACAATAGACGTCGCATCTGCCCCTTTGAATGCCATGGCACAAATGTCCGTCTCTTCGCCCTTTAACTCACTTTTCAGATTTAGTCCACGCCAAAAAAATTCGTTGCCACACGAAATTTCATGGATCGGGCGTGACGATAGGAGATTAATTATCTGTTCGCGTGTAAGCAATTCCAGACTGCAGTGAAGCGCCAGCAAGTAGCGTTGAGTTTGCACATATGACAAAAAGTCATGTATTGCTTCAAGGGATGGAGTGACCGCAAGCCTAAATGTTAGTGAACTGTGCGCTTTCATAAGGAATCGCATGCAGCACTCAAATGATTTGCCCACAAAAAGTTTAGAAACGATTGGCATTCCATTAGTTGACATGCAAGTATCTTTCTCAAAGTAGAGCAAGATGGGATTTTTCATGAACCGAATATAGGAAAGGACAGGGTATGTGTTGATATTGCACATCACAGACAATTCTCCGCACAGGCGGTACAACTGCGCGCAATTATTCTTAATGATCTCGTGAAATCGTCGTTTCGTTAATCGAAGGGCATTCAGTTCCTTGACATACGCCTTGTTCAATGTAGGAAATGAAGAGAATATCCGCAGTAGCACTTCGGTAGGCAATATTTCGAGGGCTGAAAGAATAAATTTAGCATGAAAAAGACAAGTGGCCGATGGGCATTGCGGCATACTGATTAAATGAACATTTGTATAGTGAGAATGAATACAACTATGACGCATGTGTCTATTTCACCGTTGTTGCGCGCAAATGGCAAAGACGCTATTGTCTTTCACCCGAATTTTAATGGCGATAGACAATGACATGATCTAAGAGCAAGATAAGATTGAAAAAAAGAGAGAAAGGTTGAGATGAGAATGCGCGAAGAATAGAAAAGTATATAAAGAGAGAGATTTTTTTATTGTTATTCGTTATCATATTTCTTTACAAAAATCTCATTTACAACGAAGTTTGAGGGCTTCGTACAGGTCTTAATGGAATTTCATTTTGTTTCTATGCTATATTCTGATGTTGAGCACAGAATGTATCTCGCGGCTCCTAGTTAGACGCTCAGAATAAAGCAGTGAATGACAATGTACCTTGGGATCGATTCGGATCCGTGAGAATGTTTCTATATTATCTAAATGAAATAATGAAATATTTCTTACTTGACTCATGAGCTGAATCCACAGAACGGTCTTCCATTGCAAATACAGAATGAATGTTTGATAGGCACAATTATCTCTCCACTCCGTCTGACCTATTTCTTGTGGCAGTACCTATTTTAAATAATGTGAGGGCATTTGATCGATCGGTTCATGAACCGACTAATCAATCCAAGACTGCATAACTAACAAGACGACAAAGTGAACTGGGACAGTTTTATTTGATGCTTTACAATATAGCGTTTCGCATTTTGCTTAATGTATTCCCAAAAAAGTTAATCCGGATTTTTTGCTTTTCTTGTCCCAGCCTTTGATCTTATGTATATGCAAGAGGAAGAAAGAAGGAGGCGATAGAGGCGAGAGAGAAATTGAGACATGAGAGGATCACGACAGAGACCGCTCGCACTGCTATTGTAAGATAGGTCTCTGACATCCGCTTCACCTCCTTTTTCCACTCTGTTTTTCATGTCCTATTTTTAAAATATTTTTTCTCAGTCCTCACCTGCCAATATTTGTTCTCATATCAAATGAGTCACTGTAAGAGTCTCTTCGATATGGCTTTGACCCACTTCAATTGATGTCCAATTTACTGTGGATAAATATTGTATTGTATTACTGTGGATATACCTACTCGTGATTGAGAGGCGCACCCACTAGACTAGCCTCATCACATAAGTAGGCTCCATGGTTTTAACTCTCTGCAAAGACTCAATCGCGAACAGTCCACATTCTTACAGTGTTTCATATTAGTTTTTTTCCTGAGTTGTCTCGTTTCTCTATTACTATTGCATGCAAATTTAACTAATATGTATGGCAAATATTGTTGAGTAGTAAATAAGGGCGTTTGTGTCATAAACGAGGTCGCTTATTTATCTTCAGCTACAAGTATAAATTTTTTTTCGTATATTATCGGATATGCTAGCAACAGAACACTCGCCTGCATTAAGAGAAAATCACCCTCAAAATGCTCAATTCGTTTCGCCACAATTTTTCAATAGTGAAAAACGATCACATGTATGCGAAGGTTATAGTAGGTATGTCCAAAACGGAGGATCATGAAATCGAATGCGAAGCGAAGGGATTCATTTCAATCTTGGCAGCGCCACAATTGATGGCCGCCTCTGCTTTGTGAGCTCATTTGCTTTAAAAACACAAAAATTTGGAAATATCCCAAAACCCTTTTCAGATGGTTCAAGAAGGAATTCGGAGGCATTCTTTGGACACTAATTGTACGTATTATTCATGTTTCTAGCAAATGCCTTAAGGCGCACATGCCAGTGTATTGACTAGGGTTTCTAAATCAGCAGTAAAATGAATTTCTCATTTGTCTTATCCACTCAGAGCGGTTGTTTATCGAATATAGAGACAACAGCTCCGCAGAACACAGATGAATTGAGAAAGGCACTTTACTGCCGATTTAGAAAGCCATTTATTGACTGTAGGCCGAGCGGAACGGGGACTGTCTGAGCTGTAAATTGAGACATGATCCTCCTGTGAGACTCAAAAGAGTGCAAGCGGAATTCACGTACACTTTTATAATATTCGACGAGACGCGCAAGATTCTGCTGCAGTGGAAACCAAAGGTAAAAGAAGAAATAAATAACAATTGTAAAATATTGCAGATTTATTTACAACAACCCATTCGAAACTGAAAATATCTACCTTAAAGGAGCCGTAAAGGGAGATTTATTTGCATGCACTTTCGGCGGTCAGTCTCTCCAATTCCCTTACTCTCTCG
>JACMIF010004620.1:0-12011 GCA_014805445.1 Diplogasteroides magnus | reverse complement strand
AATTTGTGTCAGAATGACATGCCTGCCTACTATACATAACCACACACATTGGAATTGTGCAACTTCTCTAAGTAAAGATAGATGTGTTTTTAAAAAGTGGTCAAGACTTTCGCCCCAACCTAATACATTCCTCATAAAATTCCATGAATAGTGAATAGGTAACTAGTACGATACGATGCCAGGTAGCTGAACCATTTTCGTGCACATACACTAGAACAGTCCGAGTCACTTCATGAACGACCGTTTAGGGTCTGATTCCCCTCTGCGCCATATTTGTGCCGATGGTGGGCTTTTTCTACGCTCTCTTCACTCGTACGGCTATCGGCAACTGTACGCTGTGTCTCTCGTTTATACTCTGGTTTCTGCCTTCCATTCAGGTAATTTTACAGTCCATAAAATACTAGGGGAAGGTGATGAGTCTATTTAGAGAGACCATTAGGAAATAATATCGCAATTTATATGTATTTCACTTGACAATAGTGGAACAGTTCGATTATAACAGGCCATTAGCCACGAGGCAATCAAATTTAATCTTTGAGGCGGCCGTCTACCTGTATTTCGTTCGGGCTGCGGCGATTACCCGTAAACAGACGTTATCTAATGACGACCATGAAATCAAAGTCATCACAGTCAATCGAGCTATCGATCGACGTCGCAGCAGTCTTGCTGTTGCTTGATGCGTGTTTCAATAAAAAGTGATTACAAATCGCCAAACAGGCGAAGAAATCAGTAAAGCATGATGCGGAAATTGTATTTGGATTGCGTCTAGTCCATATTTCGAAGTTTCTGTGACCTACGGTCGTAATATCTTTGGATATGTTTCAACAAGAGTATGAATGAATACTTACCAGCAGTGCACCGCACTCGATCTGGTGCTCCCGCTCGTTGATGCGCGGCCTTCAGGTGTATGCAGGCGGTGGCCGGGGAGGGGTATAGACACGCACTCCTCTTCTCTCCTCCACATCCTACGGTACAACAGACTTGCACTCCCGCACAGTCAGCGTCCACCTCGCACGTGCGTAGACTGAAATCATATCATATGACGTTATCCCAGCTGCAAACCCATTCTGCTTAGTTGCAGCTAGGGGGACGCATAAAGAACGAAACTGGTGACATGAGCAATAGACGATAAGACAACAAAGCACTAGGACAAAAAAGATATTTTCGTTCTATTCACGTGGCAGGGATTTTTGAAAAGAATAATGAAATCGGCATTCGCACCGTCAGTTCAAGTCTATTTCACAATTATGGTGTATTGGTTTACGTAAGAACTCACCCGGCGGGATTGATGCAGGCGTCGCTGCTACCGAGACTCGGACACTCGCTGCCCACCTTCTTCTTCCTGGAAACTGTCGCCCTTATCGGGGCAACTACGGCCGCCTCGGTCGTTGTGGGTGTAGGGCTCGTTGTAGTCTCCCGTACTGGAGGTTCAGAAGAAGTGACGAACAACTCTCCGCGGACAGTGGCAACGGTGCGCACGGAGGTTACTGTAATGATTTATTTCTATCAGAGGGTCCAAGAGGACAATCAGAGATTCCAATTCCACCGCGATATGGTGAGACCACAAAACGTATTCGCATACATGGCAACAGTTATTTTTATTGTTCAAGAAGCAGGACACTGTCAAATCAGCAACCTGCCTACTGATGACATTTAATACTAGTTGTGAAACATTTCAGGAATATTATTGGGGCAGTCACTGAAAAAAACAACGGCATAGTTATATGTTTCGCAGCTGATATTCATGTTCATAGGATGAAATAGTTTTGATTGTTCCTCGGCTCATGTTCAGAGAGATAAAAGATGAATACCACTTACATCGACAGGCGGTTCCGCACCCGTCATAGCAGCACTTCTCACTCGCTGAGCCACATTCGTCGTCCGATCGACAACTGCAAGATGAAAATGGTGAAGGACGTCATGGAAATTTGCGCCTCAAGAAATGCACAAACGCGCCATAAATTCAGTGACCAATTAGGGAGCAACGGTCCAAGGCGTTCTTGCTTCATACCCAGTGAACCATTTCGAAGAGAACAACAATACTGAAAGTCTGCGGCGTGGGAAATAGTATTGATTGAATCAGTAATTAAAGCAAGAAATCTGTGCAACTAATCAATAAATCGCGGCTTATTTCACTATCAAGTGCTCAATAACAGTTGTTGTAGCGGTGTAATTATTATATCTTCGACAGTGTCTTTGATCCAATCTTAACGTACCTGATGGAGCATCCTCTCGGTGACGGCATGGTTGGCGACATACGAGGACAGTTTCCATCGTGCACTCTTCTCCTCGGCAGAGGGCAGCAAACGCCGCCAGATGAGACTCCGACCTAGATCGCAGATATGTTGCTAATAAAGATCGGTAAGCGCTGTATTGGCAGTTAGCATGTGAGATTGGTTATGTTTCAGGGAATTATATCTTTCGGTGGCTGCTATCAGGTGAAACATAACCGAGTTCACATACAAACGGCCATATTTGGTATGTGCCATCAATCTCGTCATTCTCACGGGGCTTCTCCCCATTTCACCATTATGGCTCAAATGTTCATGGCATGCTTGTGGCGTGTCGCTAATGGGACGTTATTGACAGCCATCCATTTCTACCCAACTAATCTCATTCCAAACGGTCGTATCTCACTTCTCAGAGACAACCGCTAGGAATCAAATTAGATGGTTAGAAATGGATGGCTGTCAATAACGTTCCATTAGCGACGCCCTGTGTTATCTATTTCACTCGAGACTCACATCGTGACAGAAGTATTGCGGACCGCACTCGGCCGAGTAGCCATCTCCTCGCTGCTTGCACTGTTTGGTGACGCGAGAAGAGAGCAGACGGGGCTCGCCGGAGGGACACATGTTGGGAATGCCTGAGAAGCTTCCATTGTATTCTATGATAGTTTTTTACTGACGTTCACACGCCTGCGAATTAAATCGTTGTTCCCTTTATTGCTACGCGTTGAAGCACATTAAAATATTCGGAGATTTCGGGAATCTTTAAAATAGCAAAGAAAGTCGCTGAAAAACTTACACCGAGGCTGTGGAGGGCACTCCTTGAGACGGGAGGCTGGCTGAATGCACTGCACGGGGAACAGCAGACACGACATGCCCTGTAATGAACTCAAATCAGGCTGAAACAACAATGAGGTCGAGGTAGGTCGTTTGAATCGTAATGGTGAAATGGAAAATGATGCTCTTATTTGTTCAACGCCAGAATTTTTAAAATTGTTTCAGAAACCGTTTCGAACAGTTCCCTTTAAAATTGTTTCAAGCAAAAAAGACGCCGATACTATTTGTCAATAGAAAATGTTCCATTATTCATTCTTTCCGAAATATATTGCGAAATGTAATAGAGTGAATAGCAGAACGGTTCTATGTAATGGACCGTTCTTTTGCCGTTTCGAAACGTTTCGAACGTGTTTCGAAAAACGAGAAACAGCGGCATAACTTTTCCCCCAATGGATGTATCAACTCCTCGCTATCAATTGGAAAAACATTCGTATCCTCGAGACGAACATTTCATTAGTTGGTGAAAAATTGATACATCCACTGGGAAAAAAGTTATTCGAGAATTTCTGCTTTTTCGAAACGCGAAACGAAAGAACCAGAGAAACGTGTTTCGAAACGTTTCGAAACGGCAAAAGATTGGCCCCAAAATACGTGAAGCTCTACGATTTGTTGTATCATTTGCTTCAAATTGTCACATTGAGATACATATTGATTGATTCATTTACTACCGTACCTGGGGACAGTTGAGATCGTCGCAAGGGTCTCTGCAGGAGCACGTTGGACATCCGTCCTGACCCAACACGTGACCGAATTGGCACGAGGAATCAGGACATGTGAGCACGGGGCATGGAGTGGTGGAGACGGGGACTGCAAGTGATGATGTAATGGCGGAATTGACAGTTTCATTGGGTTAAGAAACTTTGTGTCTGCTTCTTTTATAGCCCCATCAAATCTAAAGATCAGGGACGACAACCAGCCGTCTAGCTTCATTCCTAAAGTCTTATCTGCGCTGTGGACAACGGCTTATGAAAAAAGTTAACGCGAAATGAGTCTTTGTAGTCGAAGTACCCATTATGTAAATCATCAATTGACCCCATAGCGATGTAGGCACTAGGTAAAGAAGTCTCACCATCACATCGAGGTATTGTCTTTCCAGCCCGTCTCGTCTTTGGTCTTTCATTCCCGCTGATCTCACCCGCACAAAAGCATCCATTTACATCGCATTGAAGAGCAGAATAAGAGCCTGAATTGCATAATCATATTAAACGACATTAATATTGATATATTCTTCTCAATATATAATCACATTTGAATTTCGCACCGCCGCAGATTCATAAATACGACACGTCAACTAAACTTTTTGTGTTTCATGAACATTTCATAGAAGTTTCAGTGTGCTATCGAGCGATCGCTCTGCGCTTTGTCGCTTTAATTATCGAAAAACATACCGTCTTTCTCACACTTCCTCCTAACTCTTAGCGCGTGAACTTCCGAGGTTATGGCTTCGTGAAGACAAGCTGGAATTTGTCACATTGTCCATTTTTTTAAGAAATATATTTGGAAAAGCACCTTGTTATCGGAGAAGAGAAGTTATATGAAACATGAAAACTCACGTGTGGTGATTTCGGGATAAGCACATGTCCTGCTGCATCCATTTCTGCAGCAAATTCGCATGCCAGGACAGTCCGCGTCTTTGGCACACTCCTCAGTACATTCTGCCTCTTCGGGATGGGAAGCCGTAGAGGGACAGGAAGCGATCTTTTGCGTGAGCACACCTGGACAGTACAGTTTTTATTCTGTTCATGGGAAGGAAATGATAGAGCAATGATAGTGAGACCGACTAATCCAACGGAAAATTATCATACTCTAATTGAAAAAATACTGCCAAGGTCCTTGGTGCAGCAGCGTTCCCATAGCTATCAGGAAACAGATATACAAATATGTGAAGGACGAGAGCGTCATGGACTTTTGCGCCGTTACGGGGAGAACGGATATATGTGCCATGAGGTCACGGCGCAAGTGTCCATATCCCCATTGTAGTTCGTTTGTCCATGACGCTCTTGTCTTTCATCCAGACTTACGCTTGTTATGGCGAACGACTTCGTTCAGGTGGAATGGAGCGACGGTCGGTGGCGCGGTGACGTTGGACGCTACGCAACTGAAAGTTTTAAATATTTTTTATCCTCAGGATTCGAGTCGGGAAAGAAATCGATTTTCATTTTTGCAACATTTTCTACACAATCGCTCCCAGTACAGCTCGACTATTTCGAGTCTGTTAATAAAGATATTTCGCGAATATTTGACCGAATTAAAAAAGTAGGTACCTAACTATTGATCTTGAGAAGACTCCCAAAAGAAAAGCATAACACTTGTATAATTCACGATATATTAAAATAGTAAGTTTCCCGCAGTTTATATTCGCTTCATGATTTGTGAGTCATTGATTTCGAAGATCCTTGTCGCAGTGAAAAAATACAATATATCGCCGTGGACATTGGCGCCATACTGGTGAAATAGACACACTTATCGTGAGCTGGAGCATACGTCCCATTTCACCATTATTGCGCTATTGTCCATGTCCGCTATTGTCATTTACCCAACCTCAGAGCGCATCCATCGAAGCAGCACTTTCCGTCGCCCGTGCACTCATCGTCCAGTCGACAGTCCGTGTGGCAGTTCTCGCGGGGTCTCGGTCTACGGGCTGCAACAAATGAGAGTTAATGGACTATCACGGTGTCATTATGGCGCAAATATCCATGGAGCTCTTGTGTTTCACCCAAGCTGTAGTGACTGTTTTGACTTTGCCGAGACTCAATTTAAAAAAACTACTCTGTAAAATGCGCAAGCCCGAAATTTACGCCTCGAGGTCGCAATAAGGGCCAGTGTTGAAGACAACCTCAGTAATACGGCGTAATTGCTCTTTGTTGTCACTAACCAGGACATGCACCGGGTCTGGCCAGTGAGGATACGGGCATGTGCGCCGGCCGACCGCAGCAGAACCCGAGCCCGCTGTAGCCGATCTGAAATTGGATGTTTATCGACCTGACCTCAGGGCATTTTGCTTGAATGCTCTTCTAGACAGTTTGAAATTGTGTTGTTCATTAAAATGATACATAAGTGGGAAATTGCACCCCATCGACTCGGACAATTCGTATTGCTATAAACCAGCAATGTGAAGCATTTCCAGGAATATATCGCATTCTATGTAATCCCCGACTGCCAAGCTGATCTTCTCACGCTTTTTATGGAATGCCCCGATTCCAGGTAAAGTGCACCAATTTATGTTCCCTCCACCCCATTCCTCCAGCATCGCTTCCGTTGAGGCGGAAAAATGGCCGGTGAGGCAACAACCAACCACTGTGCACAGAGAGTAAGTGACCGGTCAGGTAGTGTTAGGAAATCCATGCATCTGTTCATCTGCGTCTCTGACCCGCTCGCGCTCTCTCGCCCTCTCACTCCCGGTCCTTTGGCCAACGCGAGAGACGATAATTGACTTACTAGCTAGTGCTACTAGCAGTAACTCACTCACTCACTCTCTATTCTCACTCTCATTCTCGATCAGCAACAAAATTGGCGCCTTTTCGACAAGAATGCGCATGAATGCTATTGATTCAGTAATGGAACCAATGAATCGAAGTCTACAATTTCTCGAAACCAACAATATACTTTGTTGTGTGTTTCAAAAATGGTAGTAATGTGCATTCGTCATTCATCTAATCTCCGCGGCGCGGTTCTCTCCACGTTTGATAGAAAGCCTTGCCGCGGAGAACAGTTGAATCCGTTTTAAACCGTTTTTGAAATCGCTCTTCTTTGGCCTTACTTTCTAGCCCAAACGGCCAATGATGACACTAACCAAGAGCAAACATGAGCGTTTTTCTGACGTTGCTAATAGTCAGCCCCTGTTAGGGGCCTCTAATGGATTTTGGCATTCATCCGCGACGGAGAATAAGGCCATGTGCAAATAGTAAGAGCGCAATCTATAAGGCAAGGGAGGTTGACCGTTCGCAGAGGGCATTGGGATGAACGACCCTTGTTTGCTACTGTGATTAGAGAGTTGGAGGGCAACGGCCTATGCTTACTTATTATGTGATAGGCAATCATACAGGCTAACCAAGCAACAGTTGATACTTACATGAATTTCGACTGGAAATCGGGTAAAGAAAACTATAGACTCATAAAATAATTAGATGAAAGGTATCTTTACTAACCATGTGACAGAAGTTGGACTCTCCACACTGCTCGTGTTGTGTGCACAGAGCTGTGACTCCATTAGGAAGAGACAATGGCTCGCCAGCCGGACAAGGATTGAGAAGGCCTGAAATATCGATTGATTTTGCACTCGCTTGCGAAATTTTGGCGGGAAATATCAATTCAAATTCATACATCGAGGGACGGGCCTGCAGGGTGGGAATGCGCAGTCCGGCTCGACCAACTGACAGGAGTCGCCGTTGTTCGAGCACCTGAATGGGATATGTTTCACGATGAGTACATAGTCTGGTGAAAGACAGGAGCGTCATGGGCATTGCGTCATTATGGTGGCATGGACCCATGCGTCACGACGATAACACGTCCGTCCACTTCACCATTACAACGCAAATGCGTATTGCGCTATCGTCTTTCATCCACATATTAAATTGTTGAAGGTGTTAAACGGTATCGCTTTAGAATAACTGGCATATAATCGAGAGAAAGTCATACCTAATCCCTTCGCACGACTCTACACATGGGCATCCCTCCAGCGGACAACCATTGGAATCCGTATTGAAGCCGTAGGCACATTGATTAGAGCATGTACGGGCACATGGCTTGGGTGGAACTGTAATATCATGTTATAAATAAATTGTCAGGGAAGGCTGTGAGGCGCTTTCCGATGGCGAATTGAATTGTTTCCCCATCGGGAAGCTACTCACAGGCTCGCCGGACGGCATCTTTAACAAAACAAATATCAAACACTTATATTTTTATACATGCCATGGTCCGAAAGGAGTAGGTTTCACAACTGTTATACGTTCTCTTGAACAATTTTTTGTGGATATTGCAGGGATGCTTAAGAATAAGGCAATTAACTCTAACCGAAACAGGGGCTGCTCAGTGGGGAGTTGTTCTGCCTCGGTCCCTTCGTGCCCGGCTTGACGTGACCCGCGGTGGCATCCACACACCAGCAGTGCGAATCGTTGCATTGCACCTGAACTCATGCTTTGCTTGTTTCTTACGTAGTCCTCAAATTGGATCAGGATTAATCGACAATGCACTGAATATCGTAATACAAATATTTTCAACCTCATCAAAATTGCCGAGAACATTGCAGCTCGGGATGTGGACTGCTCCGTGAGATCTCAGTGGCAGTCGCAACAGCGCCGAGACCAAATGGATGCACGCTCAAACGAATAAATTTGGTTATATTTCACGAAGACTATGAGAGAATTCCGAAACTATTTCAACAGTTTCAACAGTCCTCACTCTCTCATTTACTCGGTTTTACGACATTTATGATCTATCTACGACGTACACAATGAAGTGTCAAAGTGTAAATTTAAAATTCCACAACTTATGTAAATGTATTCCAATTTGTTCTCTGTCTTTCAAATCATGCACATGTACTTCTGACCGGCTACAAGTCGGCTATTAGTCACAACTAGTAAACGGAATCCAATCAGAAATGCACAATTATGTCGTCGAATTCTCGCGGTGCGGTTGTTTCTCGCACATGATGGAAAACCGCTAAGAGAGAATTAGAATAAAGATAAAATGCACTTCTGTTCCCTAGTCACAACTTCGTGTACATGCACGCGCGCATTTATGTTTCATCCCTAATCTATGAAGCTATGACGCTACTGTAATCGATTTGTCTGTCACTGGGAGTTGCACAGTAAATATAATTGTAAACGAAACACACTTGTGCTCTTCACGGGGGGAAGACACGCCTTCCTTCCATGACATTTCGTCTCGCAGCACTTCTGCGTGGGCGGACAGTCGCCGTCATGTCCACAGATTGGAAAGGCAGGCGCAAAGCAGTCCAGGGTGGGAGGCGGTGGGGAACATTGTCCCGGACGCGACTCTGAATCGCAGAATTACAGGGATCAGTAAGGTTGGCAGTTGGCTGCGAAATCGGTTCTGTTTCACGGAAGCTATAAACTGCCAAGAAAGATAATCGGTGAAACATAACCGAACTCGCAGTCTAATTGCAGACTCGAGTAAATCACGGCCGAAGGAAAATGATAAATGTTAAGTAACACTGACAATATAAATTCGAAAACATCTCCGCTAACCTAATTGCAGAGAATTGTTGGCTGGGCTGTGTTGAAACAGACGAATTGTCGATCCTCCGACCACCGGCTGAATGGGCATCAATCCGTGAACGGTTTCCGCCTCGTTCGAGCCGTCGATCGAATCTTGAAAGCAATGGATTGCGAAATATCGATGATGAAATATGTCGAAATCAATGTGACGAAATCTAATCTCACTCAATCTGCTGCTGACGCACTTTGCGACGCCGTCGGCAACAACGCAAACGTTGGGCGACGTGCATTTGATGGCCTGAATAAAACGTTAGTTATCACATGAATGTTATTGTTCTGGTTTCATTCAACTCCCTTAATCTGATTATTGTGTGCACATTATCCCAAATACAAATGAACGGTGAAGCTCATACTTTTAGTTGTTACAACCCATTGAGATTGGAAGAACATTGATTTCTAATCACCTCGTAAAGCGGTTATGAATTCTGTGAAACTTATTCCGTTCAGGCGTTCCCATCCCAAATTCCATTCCCTCCACAGTCGTTCCCTTCCCGTTTCCTACAGCAATTCAATCGGGAGCCTCTCCATGATTCAAGAGTGTCACGCATCGCACGTCGCGCGAGAATCATATTTGACTAGCATCTCTTGAGGGTCCGAGTGGTTCTTCCAGTATGACACATCCATACAACAACACCAGTGCAAACAAAAAAGTCACTCTCTACTAGACTGTAAGAGGAAAGAAGAGAAAACAATCTGGTTACCTTCAGATTCTGGTGCAGAGCTGAACTTGTTTGTCCCATATGGAACTAACTTATTGTAAAGGGCTCGCTATTTGGAATTAAATAGTAACTTTTTTGTCGCTCCGTATTGCTGATGCATTGTCTCTCGATCATCATAGACAGCCGATCAGTACGAGTTTGGAGGCTCTATGTTGCACTTACTTTTCATATTTCGATCACTAATCCTATGTCTTACTGTAAAATCCCAAAGTGCGATATGCAAAAAATGAAGAATGAGTATTATTCAATGAGTATGTTATGGTGGTAAATTGACTAATTTTTGTCATAGGTTTCAATACTATTATAACAGATATACATACATTCTGTGAAACATAACCGATCAAGTGATCTTTCTGTCAACCCTAGTGTATGTAATGCACGGCCATTGATAGAGACATGGCCATTCGGCTGTCACCTCATGGTCTCCTCTTCCCTTCCGCCGAACAGGGTAATTACCTTGCAAAGGGGCTAGGGGTAGTAGGGTGCCTTGAGCCGACCGATCATTTCCGACCTACCCACCCTCCTCTCCCTTTTCAAACTCGAGTAGCAAAGTCAGCTGGGCCAAAGAAACCAGTTTGTATCAGACTCTACCAACGGTTGCGCGTTCTAATGACTGCAACAAAGAACTGCAGTGGAGGATGGGATTATCGGAAAACCAACTGAGCGATGCCTAGTCAAAGCGAAATAGGCATAGGCTCAGTTGGCCAATATAAGCAAAACAATGCACAGTGCTCAGACAAAAATCTGTCGATTGCGCACCCACAGATTTGAATCTGTCGCTGGTTGTCAGATTAATCTGTCATCCACTCACAGATTCAATCTGTGGGTACGCAATCTACAGGCTGTAGCTCAGCGACATATCGCGAAAACTATTTTTCTGTGTGTATGGTTGGCAGTATGACTAATTTATGAGTTATGTTTCATGAAGGCTATAATTTCAAATATATATAATAGCAGCCTTGAAACGTAACCGATAAAGTAGTCAAAGTGCAAACCATAAAAATATCAAATGGTTAAGAAATGGATGATTATCGTACTTGACAGGGGTGCTGCTTGCAGGCACACAGACACCTATTGCCGTCGTCTGCGGCTGGCACGAATCCAAATGGGCAAGCAAGAGGGCATCCTGAACGGAATTGACAATGTGATAGGTTTACTTAACAACATGATACTGTAACAGACCTGGCGGTCGCAGGGTGCAGACGCGCTTGAACGACGCCACCGGGACTATCTGTGTGAGCGCCGGAGGCGAGAGAAAAGCGACGAGAAGGAGTGGCGCCAGCATGGCGCCGGGTGATAGGGTACCTTAACAGAAGTGCGCGGGTGCTTAACCACGTGCAAGAGCAAAGATGGGTATCCAGCAGTAAAAGAGTTGATGATGCCTCTGTCTGGTCAAAGTGAGAGTGAGAGGTAGAGGGAGAGAGAACTGTTGTGTACAGTGGAATGAGGGAGAGGGCCGGTCAGAGGGGAAGGTTATTAGGGGGTGGAGGCATAGACAGTCAGTCGCTGTGTGTATCATCTCATGTGAACGCTGCGGGAGTCCTTATTTCATATTGTTAGTTCGGGAGAGAGGTCATCGGTGCATTATGCAATATTTAATAATATTTATCACCTGCATGGAATGTATACAAGAGTTAGATTACACAAAATGATATTTCGATTTAATGCTAGTGAGAGAAGGCCGTCATGTGTGAAGAATTAATAATTTAAAAGCATAACTATAATGGTACACCGGATAAGGATAAACCAAAACTATTACAGGAGGGAGCGAGGACTACATTAGGGGGTAAGCTATTCCACGGTTGAACAACTCTATTGGATAAGAAATTTAGAAAACGGGATGAGGAAGAAGGGAATAGGCACAGCTTTAGGGGTATGACCCCTGGTCCTTCCTGATGTTCTAGATCTAAGGAATATAAGATTTGATTGCACATCAACAAATCCACGCATTATCTTAAAAGTTGCACACAGATCAATACGAATGCGTC
>JACMIF010004619.1:0-12013 GCA_014805445.1 Diplogasteroides magnus | reverse complement strand
AAACCGCTCATGCATGAGCACATATAGTTTGGCCCGGAAAATTCACTCCTTGAAAATACAGCACGAGAACTTATCAGAGGTCTTCAAGGCAATCGTGGAGTTTGAAAGCCTACTGCGTGCTGTGTTGCAGGCATGGAGCAGCTACGCTAAGCATACATGTTCGTCAAAGCTAACCAACAACTATGCACTATACAGTTACTGTCTAGCATTCACTGGGATTTTTCTGTATTTGAATAACAAATTCTTCAAAGACTTTCTTCACAACCTAATAATTTAATGAATGAAGAAGAAAGAGAGAGAAGAGTCACATCCCGAAGCATTTCCAGTTGAAACTGATTTCGCAATTGACCTCGGTGCTTATAAGGACTTTTCTAAACAACACTTTTACAGCGTGAGAGTATGCGTGTTGATTGCACTGGTCGCAACACGTGGAATTGATATTTGTCCAACTCTCAATTCTGCGGAAGCGTACGTGTTTGAGAGAATGCCGCTCGGAAGACACGATGTGAGATGAGAGAATTCTCACGGTGGAACCATTTTCCTGTATTCATCATGACATGACGTCAAGGGCTTCTTGATTAGAATTTGTTGATTATAGAATGTTCGCTTCTCCCTGTTTTTTTCCTTTCCAAATTTGTTGTGGTCAACCGAAAATTGATTGACTTCAAGTATCGACGGCGGGCGATTATTTGTCCTCAAACACCCTCATCAACAACTGGAGATAAATATAGCTGAATTTTTTCGGACATGTGACGTTACTCGTGAATAGCAATAATCGTGCCCGTTTGTTAATTAGCAATGTCTAGACGATGAGAAGTTGTCACGTTACATGTAGCACATTTTCTTCATAATTGGCGTTTCCAAATCGGTAATACAGTACATTTCTCATTCGTCTAATCTCCGGGGAACGGAGATTAGACGAATGAGAAATGTTGAAAATTTCCACGTTGAAAAACAGCTTGGCAACTGATGTCATCACGTTAATTGTCAAAACACACAGAATGAAACATCATTTAAATCGAATTGAGAGTCAGTCTATGAATTTGATGAAACGAATGCGAAATTACGACTGATGGTCAGACATACGACGAAATCGCATGTGATTTAGAGAGAGAACATAGTCAACCCAGTTGACAGCCAGATGCAGTGTTAGCATTTGAATGATTTTGTAAAGTTTTTGAGTCACTACTAACATTGCTACTATATGCAGTGGACAAGTGGTTAGCAGGCGTGGCTGATGTTTCCGGTATCCTCAATGTTCTCTTCATTATCTTGATCGCACGACGCTGGATCGGCCCACCGGTCAGGAGTGTATAACTTAAAAATTAATTAACAAAAGAATTAATGAAACAGTCTGGGGAGCCTTTTAGGGGCTTCCCGACGTAAGAATTAATTTTTTCTTAAGTATTCTCTGTACTACTATGCAAATCATGATCTCCAGGTCATTTAAATCGAAACCGCCTCGAAGACCTACCGGCTTCTTTGACTATAACAAAGTGCATCAAAGCCTCAGCAGCAAAGCCGGCGGCATTAAAAAATAGGCAAAAGAAATGACAAAAAGGTACAAAATGTTTTCTTACACTCCAGGACCGAGGCAGAACGTATCCGAGACGTAGTTCGTGTAGGGATTTAGTGACTCTCGACCGGCCTGGTTGTCGGTTGATATAAAGAAGGCAAGAAGAATCTAAAATGGTTTAAAATTTTGATAAAAATTTCATGTATATGATATACGTGCCGTGACAAATATTTTACGACAGAGAGAAAAGGAAAGAAAAATGTGTTCGCTACATACCACAATGAGAATATTGAAGGCTTGAGCGACGAAGATCGCACACGCGATGATGAACATGGATTTTTCCTTAAAAACAGTTTTTCCTTCAATAGTTCAGAAGTTGTTAGATGAAAATGATGAATGTGAAATCAAAATTGGAAGTTTAAAAGAAATGATCCAATCCTTGTTTCTGGGTTAGCAAATCAGGAGAAATTTACCTTCTTACGCTTCTTCGACGTGGCAGCGGTGTACTTGTAGAGTCGCGTTGCGGATGCGATCTGAAGAATTTCAATGTAAACGAAATCAGGGAGTTCGTATTTGCACCATGTTACTAAAAAATGAATTATGTGCGTAATCCCTTCTTTTGCAAATGAAATGGAACTTGCGTTCATTATAGTGCAAACAATGATTAGCACAAAGCCGAAGCACGCCTGAATGACGATTCCTCGTACGGCTGGGGCCATTCCCTGAAAAATAGAGTGCCGCTAATGAGACGTTATTGACAGTCGTTGAGATCCAAGCCGTCTAACATCAAATCTAGCGGACGTCTTTCACTTCGCAGAGAGAATCGCTAGGAATGAAGTTAGAAGGCCAAAAATGGACGATTGTCAATAATCTTCCATTAGCGATATCCTACTGAAAAATGTAACGTTTCAGTGATGCAATACATTCCAAATATTTTAAAATTTACTACAGTGTTGTTGATAAGTATGACGATTCCTTGGTTGATTCTGTACTCGACGTCGATCGGTAGCCTGCAATAGAAGAAGAGGTTTAAAACTAATATGATGGTATAAACTAGGGATTCAAATCAATTGTACATTGTCTAATGGCAAATGAATTTGAGCAACGATATTTAAACCGTAGACGGAACTGTGATCAAGTGTTAGATCCAACTCTCTCTCTCTCTTTGGTGCAAGTAAAATATTTAACAAGCGTTTACTCGAATACTAACCTTGCCGCTGGAAATGTACTTGCAACAAGCAGGAACACGATGCATATGCGGACGTAGTAGATTTCCCACTGAAATTGTTTTTTTTTAATTGGGTGTACTTTCCTGTTAAAAATGGGTCGTAAACAATAAAGAAAAGGATAAAGATGACGTTAATTTGTTTAAGAAAAGAGATAAAACTGACCTTGTAATGCAGCGTGGGAATGCATATTGCCGTGAATCGATTAGCTGTCATCAGGGCGGCGCAAGTATTTTGCACAAAGAAGAAGTACGAAACGCAGAATTGCTGTACGTTTCTTAAACAGAGCACCATGGTTTTATTATTATTTTTGATCTCCTTAACATTTACCTGACTATATAGGGAAATATTCCTTCGCTCATGCACCATTTGTAGTAGAAGTTGAAACCGGGCTCAATGCGCAGACGAAGAGCGAGCCATGCATTGATGTAGGTAATCAGGTTCTGAGGTTGAGGATATACATATTTATGGTCTCAAAACATTGAGATCGCTTCTCTGTCGACAATTATTTCATTATGATTTAGGAATGATTCAGAGGAATGATTGCATTTCTTATTTGTATTATTTTCATCCTATGAGAGAGACAACACCCCGGTAATTACAGGAATAATAAGAAAAGCGCTTGGGCTTCATTTCCCTGTCCTAACTATTGCAATTTTACGTGAACTCACCGCAATCGTGGATAGAACGAAAATGAAGGCGAACGCATTGTTCAATTCCTTTTTGATCTTCACAAGACTGAACATGACCAGGGCGTATGCGACGATACAAGGAATTCCGTATGCGATATAAGCGATCGCGGCGCCCTGCATTCGCTGAAGAAAGCTTTCTGAGATTGAGGTCATCGGCAAAATGTAAGATAAACGGTGAAATCAGGTTGGTTGGGTGACTCGACAAAGATAGGAGATCGCATGACGACTATGGCGTCGCGTCTGTTGTGTAATGGCAACATTCGCGCATTTTACTGATGACATTATTTTGGGTTCCACACAAGTAAAATCAGAAAGTCTCGAGATAGGACATTTGGCTTATATATCAGTTGAAGCTGATGATGACAGAGTCATTAGCAGGTCTAGTCTGTTGTCTGCTAGGCAACATTCGTGCAGTCTCGATATTCCTGGAATTATATTCACGTCCCGTCCGCGATCTTCTATTCGTCTTCCTTGACTATAAGATATAGAGAAAAGTGCTTGAAAGAGGGTACGGAGACTATTCGAAGACGTTTCACTATCTCTAGTACACGATGTCAGCATGATCGTTATGTCAATTCCCAAGGGACGATGCGCATGACTAGTAGAGTCCGCCAAATGCACCTCGTTCGCACCTCGAAGTGCATTCCATTTCTCTAAGTTATTCGAAGCAGATGTCTCTCACCGCTGATATACAACCGCTCCGAATGACTTAGAGAAATGGAATGCACTTCGTGGTGCGAACGAGGCTTGATTGGCGATCTCTAGTCTCTAGTGACTGTACCGTGGCTCTAATCCCCTTATTCTCCTAATATCATCGTCTCTCAATTTCATAGTCGACCGCCCTCAAGAGATTAGCGCGATCCGAAATTTCATAATGCGTTCCCCAATGCCAACCAGGCTGCATGTATTCGTGAGCGGATACATCCAATAATGTTATCAAATGGAAAATAGATCTGACTTCTCGCTTCTCCCGCAAAATATGTTCCGTCAATATCGATTTGGTTATTCGTAGTGGAACAGGATCTTTCAATGCTAATACTACCACAGAACACGTTTATCAAAGAAAGGAACATTTTTGTCTTTTCTTTCGTTTGACGAACGAGCTCGATTTGGAATTGGGAAAGCGACCTTGAAACGACTTCATTTCGTCCTTTTGAGATTGAAATGGTTTTTGTTCTCTCCTACATCGTCATGTTCCAAAAATACGACGACTTGATATTAAGGAACTCGACTGGGTAAATCAAAGAGAGGCAAAGAGCATAAAAGAGACTAGTGAGGAAGTCGGTTCAAGGTCCTAATTCAAGGGGGCGTGGCCTATTGAGGGAGGAAATCATTTCTTGTTCCTGCGCGGCGTCTGTGGCCTCTGATGGTCGCCTTCCTTAGGCCTCGACTTGCCCAGCTCCGAACGGGCCAGCTTCTCGGCCTGAATTCAATGCCTGACACAATGACCGCAACGCTCCACGCCACGCGTCGCGGTCGGCTTGAGTAGCACACCAACCTCCATGTACTCGTGAGTATGCTTGAGCGCTTCCTCGAAGATGACGCCGTCTCCGAAGCTCAAAATGGGCATTCCTTCTTGGCACATTGCCAAGTTTCCTCGTACCTCTTGGAGAGTATCTTGAGCTCGCCGAATTCGATGGAGAAGCAGCTGTCGGTCATCTGAATTGGAATTTCATCAATGGCATCAATGCCGCGACACGTCAAGCAACGCGTTGCGGTTCGTGCTGCATACAATGCGGTTGCGGTCGGAGATGTTCTGGAAGCTTGAGCGCACCACGACCGATCTGGGGCATCTGTAAAGTTACACATCTTCAACATTAGGATTCCTCATTTTTTATACTTGTGTGATACACCAAAATTGCGTCAGATAACACCCAATATGAGTCTGCAACACCCACTTAACGCTCTTCTTCTTCAGATGCCGCAGCGTCATCTGCACCGCGATCACGTCAGCGACTGCCTGGTCGCGCACATCCGCTGAATTTCATCATCATTTGCAGTCCACGCGTCGCGGTCGCGTTGCGGTCGATTGCGAAATGCACGTACGAATTTGCCGAGAGAAGTTCAGCTTGTGACCGTGGCCGAACCATGCGCCCACACTCGCTTCCTTCCTGTCCATCAGCGCCACCGTGTACACCTTTAAGGAGAATTTCATCATTAGCCGCCACGCGACCGCAACGCGTTCGCCGATGCGTCAGCGCAAAACCCACAATGATCTCGGGTTCCTTATCGTTGTTGTTGTTTTCCTGGTCGCTGATGCCTTCGATGTGGACTCTCTGAATATTAAATTTTAGTGTTTATAAAGACAATTTTTATTGTTTGCTTTTCGATCTTCTATTAGACTTTTTTGCTTCATTTTTACAATACCTTGCACTTTTCCTTCCCGCCCTTACGCTTCGGATTGCGCTCTGCGGAGTGGTCCAATTCCATGGACTAAATGAAACGATTCATTTCCAATGTCATTTCCCGACCGCAACGCATCAGCGAGCGGGTCGCGGTCGTCGAGTAACAACTCACTCCAGGGTTGTTGACTACGCCCAAGTGCTTCTCCGCCATATGTCTTGCCTGAGCGTTGGATCGTTTGGTCTTGTGAACTCTGATCTTCGATTTCACCTTGCGATGTTTTGATAGAGCAGGCTCAAAGACCACTTGCTCGAAGGACACTTTGCTGACCCTACAATTTATTTTAACGTTTGTTGCAGAAAATGCGGCGCAACTCTTCTGATTGTGAGAGCGCCCGTAGTTCATTGTACTCGTGGCCATAGGCAGGGTCCGTTTTCTGAAATATTCGACCGTTTCCCCCATCGACCGCAACGCATCAAGACACGCGACGCGGTCAGATGACTCACCGCTCGCTTCGCATTGAATCGGGCGAAGTCCGACCGAATGACGACGGGTAGGTTCCTCAATAGCGTCTTTGACCCAGCGAACCGCATACCGTATGCCTCACTTTGGGTTCTTCTTCGCGAGGAGCCTCAACGCGATCTGCAGCGCCATCAGGTCGGCGTGCCCGAGATCCCTCACGGCGGGAGCTGCAAATCACGACATTGACCCAATGCACTGGCGATTTCGACGCCTTGCGTAACGCGTCGCGGCATCACTGACTCAGTTTGCGAACCGTCGGGTAGTCCTTGCCCTGGGCCGTCGGGATAAGGCACGCGGCGGCGAAGTTATTGCCATGCTGTGCAACGGCGGTGTACACCTGACTTCGTCATGATTACGAAATGACCGCGACGCGACCGCAACGCACAATGATCTCGTTGTCCGCTGCAAAGTTGCCGACGTTATCCGAGCGGTCCGACTTTGACCTGTTGTTGTTGCTGGCCATCTGCATTATGGACAAAGATCAATAGATCAAAGATCAAAGATAACTGACGTCCTGATGCTTTTTCTTCTTCTTATTTTTGTTGCACTTGTGTTTGTGTGGCTTCGGCGGGTCGTTGACGTTCTTCTCCTCGCCACTACTGGGGGTTTTGCTGCTTCCACTCTGCAGAATGCTATCAAACATCAGCAATCAAGAGATCAAAGGTCAGAGATCAGAAGATCAATAGTTCTCCCGAGAGCGCGTCCTCACCTTCTTCGGACCTGCAAAAACCAGCCTCAGAATGCATTTCCAAAGCACCCGTTATTAGAAGAAAGGTAGCCTGGGCCACGGGGCATTTGGGCCATAGTGGTGCAATTCGTGTACATCATTGGCGCCGTTGTCCATGGCGAAAGCGTCTTTCACTTGATCAGGCACTGACTCGGCGAATTCCGCTTCGGCGTCTCCGCGATCGGCTCTCTAGACTCCTTGGTGCGCTCCTTGGACTAAAAGAAACGATTTCATAATCGCAACGCGACCGCAACGTGCGAGCGCACGCGCTGCGGTCTGCGTCACGGCCGTACCGGCGCCTTGCACTCCTTGTCCGATTCTTCCTCGAAGAAGTCGTCGACTTGGCCCAGTCGAACGTACTCCGTCGGCTTCTTGTCATCCGCTGAGAAATTGGCAAGTGGCCAAGATTTTGTTTGGCGCTGTGCCAACTAACCATTCTCCTTGAGTTTGTCCTTCTCCTTGTCCTTGTCTGGCTCGGCGGGCGACTTGTTCGCGTCGGCTGGCGGGGGAGTCTGAAGTGGAAGGGGAGCCGTTCTTGACCCAGGAGGTCTAGGCAGTAGGGCCAGAGGGTGCGCTCTCTGTTCATTTTGACTGTTCAATTTCTTTTTTGGTATAAGTTTCAACGCTAGTATAGCCATAGAGTTCATGAGAATACAGCGAATTGTGGCGCATATCCTCGTTTCACTCTTATGAGGCGAATGTTCATGGCGCTCCGATCTCCTTCACCCGAGCATTCTTTACTAACCACTGCGGGCTTCTCCGGCTGCTTCTTCTTGTCCTCCTCCTTCTCCGAATTCGAGAAGTCGTCCAGGCTGACGTACACCTTCTTCTGCTTGTTGCCTGCCGCCGGCGCTGCAAAGATCAAAACATCAAAGATCAAAGATCAGCTGAACCAGACCTTTCTTCTTATCTGAGTCGGACGCCGCCTCGCCGGCTGGCGAAGGGGCAGGGGGCATTTCCCGGGGACGGGGGACGGGGGAGGGGAGAGGGGGGAGAGGGGCGACCGTTCAATGGAGGGTACAGGGAAGTGAATGAGGCCGAATGAGACACGATTCGCCAGATCAACTATTGGTTTAGCACGTTGTCTATTTGCAAATGTTTGCGCACGTTATCAGGGATTGACTTTTGGACCAAATTTGCATTTTTCTGTCTGGCCGCAATGTAAACTGGTTGTCTCTGGCGAATAAAAGACTATAGATCAAGAGTACAAAATGATTAAACTCAAGTGCATTTTGAATCGATCCAGACGATATAATGCTGTACTCTGACAAAGCGCAAAATCCACAGCAGAGGTGGACCACCCAAACCTACAGTAAGGCAGATAGCTAATCAATGACGGCGCAATATAGAAGGTTTGATGATATGCGTTATGATTTTTTGCGATGGTGGTTCGTATTCCCATGGTAGCCGTTTTTGCCATTCGATTTTCGCCTCATCAGGCTTGTCCTTGACCTTCCCTTTGTCGCCGGGAGTCTGCAATGTGGTGTGTTCAGATTACGGTATTCTGTCTTTTCCAAGGAGTCAGAATCGTCGCCTCACCTTCTTTCCCTTGTCGGTTCCCTTCGCTGGGGCGCGCCTGAAATCTCATTTTCATTAGGTGCTGGTCATACTTAGGTAGGACGATGGCGATTATAACGACAATTATCTATATCTGTCTTCAAACGGACATATGGTCAGGCTACTGTAGGTTCGCAAACAACTGTAGACTACAATACCGTCGCGTTCGGCCGATGGGGCTAAAGGCATCCTTGTGAAGAGGCAACCGCCTGACGATTGAGAACTTAGGGTGAATGAGCCAAGCGCGGCTTGCATACACGCGTTTGCATGATCAATCTAGAAGCAAATATGTGAGAGTATTGATTGATTTCAACCCCACAAAGATCACTGTTGCAAATTTGAATTGTGTACAAAGACGAAAACACATGCAGAGAAATTAACGTTCTAGAGTAGGCGTGCAAGAACAGTTAATGTTTTCTATCTTATAGCCAAGATGAAGCCCTATTTCAAAAGATTCCGTCCAAAGGAATATCTGCAAAATAAAAGATAAAAGGAAAATGTTGTACATACCAATATATAGTACCACTCAATTCACATCGGTTAATATGTGATTCATTATCAGTTTCATCAGTACCCACCTATTAGTGGTTCAAAATCGGTAAATTTGTCGTCATTCTTCTCAGCCGCGAGGAAGTCTCATTCCCTCGTAGATAAAAGTGCAGTGGAGAAGAATGACGACAAATTTACCGATTTTGAACCCCTGCCATCTATCAGCTCTAGTACATAGATATATTTGGTTATGCTTTCAAATAACTAATCTTTCAATAAACAAAACTAACTGTAGTTTCTATATGAATTTACATATGACATGACTCATTAACGATTCCTCCGCACTTTCTGTCATATAAGTAAAGATCAGCACTAATTGGGTCTGTTTAGTCGTGAAACCGCTTCATCATTAACCTCCGGAGGGTGATGAATAGTACGACTGAGTAGTCATCTGGCAGTTAAAGAAGCCGTAAAGGGAGATTTATTTGCATGCGCTTTTGGATAGCAGTCTCTCCAATTCCCTTACTCTCTCGTTGTCAGAGTAGACCGCTCTGACGACGGGAAAGTGGGGGAATTGGAGAGACTGATACCCAAAAGTGCATGCAAATAAATCTCCCTTTACGGCTCCTTTAAAGTACCATCTAGCTGTCCGGAGTATTTACTTTTAGAGACAAAAATAGGTTAGAGAATATTTATCATAGAGACAAACATGACAACAATGAAAGATAAGTTTAAAACGTTCATTTGTCTTCGGAATCACTGCTGACTCCACTGTTGTTGTTGGAGCAGTTCGCAGTGGTAAGTGCCTTACTAAGCGGGAAAACGGGAGTGGCCGTGCTGTCCTTTGTCCGCAATATTCTCTTCAAATTATTTACTGCATTGCGCCGGATCGGTCCAGCGGCGAGAAGGGTGTATCTGCAAGGAAAATACTTCGATTATTATTCACGTAAACCATTTCGATATACGGAGTACGAAAAATTTCTCAATTTCATCCTACCTACTCTCTCATTTGCATGCTATTCCGACGTTTTTCCGACCATTTTATACTATGAATTGTCGAAAATACGCTCAAGATATAAACACCCAATTTCAGCTTCGTTTAAATGAATGATGTGAGGGTATTCTTGTGAACTTACATTGCTGGACCCAAGCAGAATGTGTCGGAGACATAGTTAATTAAAGTGTTGACTGAGCTTATTCCTTCACGATTTCCAGAGAATGTGAATGTTGTCATGATAATCTGAATACGAGCCAATCGATGTTCCCAACTGCCATTCCGGAAGAGCGGAAGATTTATTCACAAATGAAAGTACTACCGATTTGTTGGTGGAATCACAGCTGGATGGTAGTTTCGCCCTTGATACTACCATCCAGCGGTAGTACTAATTAACAGATTTGTACGTGGATCAAGTCAAATTGAAAATATTTCTTGCAAACACACCACTAAGAGAATGTTACAAGCCTGCGCGGAGAAGATTGCTATCCCAATTATGAACATGGATTTTTCCTGAAAAAATCCGACAAATTTGTAGACTTACAATAAAAATATTAAGAAAGTATGCACCTTCTTCCTCGTTTTCGACGTGAATACGCTGTAGTTGTACAATCGAATAGCAGAAGCCACCTAGAATTAGTTAGCAATATAAAATGTCCACGGCACGCACTTACATTCATTATTGTACATGCAGTGATGAGCACGAAGCCGAAGCAGCCTCCAGTAAGTATACTTCTCATGCCAGAATTTACAATCTTAATAAACGGCGTTTTGCGTTCAAAAAGTATGTAAATTATTTTAAAAAACAAAATAATTTATTAAAATATTCCGAACTGGATGATGTGTAAGAGCAGTTCCTCCAGTCACGTTGTTCCTGCTATAGTAGATGTCGATTGGCAATCTGAAGTACGAAATGAAATATTAAAAAAGGTTATTGACCGGCTTAGAACGCGTATTTAATTTATTTATTTGCAATCTATAACTCACTTTGTCAAGGAAAAGAAGCTGGCAATGAGCAAGCAACCAAAGCTTACACGGATATAATACAGCTCCCACTGAAAAATCGAGTGATAGACAGGATTAATTTTGACGAGACGACCGCACGAAAGACAGCACATAGAGATGGAATGCATTTCTGGAATCACTCTGCCAACACCGTACCAGGGTTTCTGAATCGGCAGTCTAATTCATTTTTGATTCTTCCATTCTCCGTGGAGCTATTGCCCATCGCTCGCAGAGACAACAGCTTCCCGGGGAATAGAATAATCATAAATGAATTTGATTACCGACTTATAAACTACGCCCTACGCCGTGCAGGATCGCCATAGATTTCCCATTACCTTGTAATGGCTCATGGGCATACATATTGCGGTGAATCGATGTGCAGTTATCAGTGCGGCGCAAGTGTTCTGCACGTAGTAAAAGTATGCGACGAGATACTGTTGAATGTTCCTAAATTTTTATTACTATAGATGAAGAATCAAATAAATGTAAAACAAAGGTATCCTGTTTTCTCGAATTTATTTGCCCCTGAGCGGCATCATATTTATGTCGTTGAGAAAGTTGAGCTGGAAAATGAAAAAAAAAGATTTTTCATTCTTTACCTGACCATGTAGGGTAGTGCTCCATCGGTCATGCACCACTCATAGTAGAAGTTTAATCCTTGTTCGGCACGAAAACGCAACGCGAGCCAACCGTTGATGTAGGTTATCAGGTTCTGAAAAAAAACGTTGACTTAACAATCGCCGCCTAGGATAAACCAATTTTTTTTTGTGCAAATCAATATTGTTTGGCTCTTCTAACTTACCGCGACTGCAGAAATAATGTATATGCAGAAATAATGTATATATACGATCCGTACTCTTGAGTGAGCTGGCACACTTATTATGGATGTAAACTTAATAAACTGTAATATTTATGAGCCATCTGATCAATCTGACACTTACA
>JACMIF010004617.1:0-12016 GCA_014805445.1 Diplogasteroides magnus | reverse complement strand
CCTCGAAACTACAAACTAGGGTTGGCAGTTAGTGTAAGAAATCAGTCATGTTTCACGGATGCTATATAACTTATATTTATAGAGTCAGTGAAACATAACTGATTTCGTACACTAACTGCCAACCCTAACTCGTGCTGTGCCATACATTTCGGCTTAACTTCAACGAAAAACTTGTGCCCTATCTGAATCATATTCGGAACGGAGAGAACTGACTCAGAAAAATTGGACCGCTGCTCCGTGTATCCGTTCAATAGAACACAGACTATGTATTGAGGATATTCGTCAATCGGTGTCATTTGGAGTAAAATGTTTTGAGCTACAGTGTATCACGGTTACAATTTAGCGGAATTTATTGAATTATCTATGAAAAAACAGAAAGCAAATTGCGAGAATTGCGCAACATCATTCGTCCAACAGCTTAAGCCATTGGCGAAACATATTCGGAATGAAGAGAGCTGACTCAATACAGTCTTATCGCTGCTCCTTATGCCCGTTCAAAAGGGCAACATTTTAGTTTCTAGTTTTAGTCTCATCCGTCACTCGGCGATAATTGAAATAAAAGGCCGGCTACAGTATGTGTCACCATTACTAAAAATGGAATTTATTGATTTGTCTATTTCTTACTAGACCAAGCGGGAGTGGCGGACTACCAAGTGACAATCGTTGAGCAACTTATGCCCTAGGTGAAACATATTTCAAATGAAGAGAACGTTGAACGATGGTGCGTGATCTGACGCTTTTCATTTTGACCACTATTCCGTGTGCCCGCTCAAAGGACCCATTGACTTGTGATTACTCGCGAATGGCCGCAGTTTGAACCAGACGAAAGACAACTGCGCAATGGACACTTGCGCAGTAATGATGACGAAGTCGAAGGCGCAAGTGTCCACTTCACCATTACTGAACAAATATCCATGACTCAAGTGTCTTTCAGCTTCTTGAACTACAGTGTTATTGTAATATGAAACACTGTGTCTGCCACATCATCAGCACTTGCGAGCAAAAAGGTGAATTTTAGTCATTTTCTTTTGTGGTAAGCAGAAAAACAGGAAGAATTGTTCAAGGGAACCTTCGGCCAATTTACGCCCTGGCTGAAACATATTCGAAAAGGTGTCGACTCCCACTCTCAAATGTTTCGCTTCATGAACGAAAATGGGCGTAATTGTGCGGTGCAGTCTCTCCCCATTATCAGTTGGAAACCATGGCAGCGCCATTGGGATGCGTCATAAGTCTAATCATGCTTGAAACAGTATATAAATTCTTTGGATCAGATAGGATCAGACAAGCAGAGGAGATCAGATACTGTGGGAGATTGAGAGTGCACAGAGACAAGAATAATGGATTGGATGTGCTCAGGAAGCTTGGATTGATGGGGCAGGGAATAAGGGGGAGGAGAGACCCGTTCAAAAGGACACCGGCTATAGTCCTGAGAATATCCGAATTATGAGACAATCGATCAATCGTCAATCGACGAATCGACTATGAGATATAGCATAGTAACTAATCACAGCTAAGGTATTTATTGGTTTGTTTACACAGAAAGAGATCGAAAGATTGCTCAACGTCAGTCGTCGAACAACTTATGCCCTAGCTGAAACATATTTGAAATGAACAGAACGTTGAACGCTGGTGCGTTCTCTGATGCAATTCATTTTGAACACTATTCCATGTGTCCGTTCAAAGGACTCATTGTCTTGTGTTTACTCGCGAATGGCCACAACTTGAACTGGAAGGAAGACAACTGCGAAATGGACCTTTGCGCCCTTATGATGGCGAAGATGATGGTGCAAGGGTCAACTTCACCATTACGGCGCAAACATCCATGGCGCGATTGTCTTCCATCTTGAATTACAGTGGCGGCGGAATACGAACGATTGCATCTGCGACAGGGCCAGCACTTGCGGACGAAATTATGCGTTTTTAATACTTTTATATTTGTCTTACATGTTCTTGAACTACATGGCAGGCGAAATGCGAAATACTGCGTTTGTCACATCGTCAGTACTTGTGAGCGAAAACCTGTATTTATCATTCTTTTACAACGGATGTGGCTTCCAAGAATCGCTCAAGACAACCTTCTGTCAATTTACATTCTGGCTGAAACGTATTCGAAAAGGTGACGACTGTCCTCTTGCCTCTCTAATGGTTCCCTTCATAAGCAGAAATGAGTGTCATTGTGCGATGCAGTCTCTCACTCCTGTCAGTTGGAAACCATGATAGTTCTAGTGGAATGCATACGAAGTCCCATCATCCTTGAAGCAGTACATAAATTCGTTGGATCAGAGAGGATCTGATATTCAGAGGAGATTAGAGACAATGGAGGATCGAGAGAGCACAGAGAAAATGAATAATGGAGTGGATGTGCATGGAATATCTCAGCAAGCTTGGATTGATAGGGTAGGGGACAAGGGGGAGGGAGACCCGTTCAAAAGGACACATCCTATGGTCCTGACGTTATCTGTCAGTAGGAGGTTATTCACAGCTACAAGTTATGGTAGTTTTCGAATTGTCCACACCATAGCAGGCCACCTTACATTGCTCAACGTGAACCGTCAAAGAACTTATGCTGCTGTTGAAACATATTCGGAATGAAAAAGCGGGCGCAATACAGTTGGACGACTGTTCCGTGTGCTCGTTCAAAAGAACTTGGGGTAATTCATCAATCGGTTATTGGAATAAAAGGCCATGATTTAAGTTACAGTATAGTAAGATATCACCGCTTCAAATTGGAATATTTATTTGTATATTGGGATTTTGCCAAGGATTGCTCAACGTCAATCGTCGAACTACGTATGCCCTACCTGAAACATATTTGAAATGAAGAGAACGTCCACGGTGGTGCTTTCTCTGATGCTATTGATTTTGATCGGTATTCCGTGTGCCCGTTCAACGGACGCATTGCCTTGTTTTTACTCACGAATAGCGTTAAATCGAACTGGACGGAAGACAATAGATCAGTGGACCCTTGCGGCTCTACGGTGCCGAAGACGATGGCGCAAATGTCCACTTCACCATTACCGCACAAGCATCCATGGCGCGATTGCCTTTCACCTGCGTGAACTACAGGGCAGGCGAATATACAACATACTGAGTTTGTCATAGCATCAGTACTTGCGAGCGGAAATATGAATTGTTATCATTTTCTATTCGGCTTCGGAGATGGAATTAATCGCTCAATACAACCTTCTATCATTTTACATTCTGGCTGAAACATATTCGAAAAGGTGATGCATGCCCACTCTCTAATATATCCCTTCACAAGCTCAAATGTACGACGCAGTCTGTCTCCATTGTCAGTTGGAAACCGTTACAACATGCGTTTCGAACAGGGAGGTGAGAAATATTCGTTTCGAGGTCTCTTATTCCGTGTGCCCGTTCCACGGACACATTATCTTGTGTTTACTCGCGAATGACCGCAGCTTGAACTGGACGGCCGTCCGTACGGAAGACAACTGCACTGGACATTTGCGCCGTTATGATGAACAAGGGAACAGGATAAAGTTATCCGTCATTCGGTAGCTTATCATCGTTTCATATATACATATTACGGTACTTATTGAATTGTCTATTCCTTAATTGGAATGAAAGTACCAGGAGGATTACTAAATGCTAATTGGCCAACAACTTATGCCCTAGCTGAAACATATTTGAAATGACGTTGAACTCTTATGAGTGACCTGATGCAATTCATTTTGTACGCTTTTCTGACTTTGACAAATTTGACCGCTGCTTCGTGTATCCGTTCAAAAGGACACAGGCAATTATCTTGAAGTATGATGTCAATTGATCGTTATCGGAATAAATGGCCGCATTTTCAGCTGCAGTATAGTAACAGTATGAATTATGGTATTTATTTATTTGTTTGTACCGTAAAATCGCGATCGAAATTGCTCAACGACAATCGTCGAACAAGTTATGCAATATTTGAAATGAAAAGAACGTGGAACGAAGGTCCGTTCTATTAGGTTGTAAAGAAAGTAATGTCACATCTTTTTAAAAACGTCTTTCTTTATTTAGAGAAGCTGCGCATTTTCAAAGTATGTGGTTATGTATAGTAGGCAGGCATGCCATTCTGACATAAATTATAACGGACAGCACGCATCTTCTTTCTGGAGTTATGGCGAACAGTATCAGTTTGACCACTTCGCTGCTTCTCACCATCGGCTTTCGCAATTTTTCCCGTTCTTTCAGGCAAAGCATATATGCTTACTAGTGTGTTATATTTAGCGTGGGGACTGTCCTCACCATATCCTAGAAGGGCTTTTCATTCTGTATTATGACTATGAAGTTCTTATTGAAAAGGTAGAAACAGTCAAACGGGTGATACTTTTAGCAACAAATGTACAGTTTGGCGGAAAGGAAACGATATCAAACGGAATGGGCGCAGGTTAATGTCCTACTTTTGTACTGTCCACAACCAATAATAACTATGAAAACAGAAAAGATGCGAAGCGCTCTTTAGGGATCCGCATTTCGATGATTTGTTACAATAGAAGATTGATCATAATTAAAACGTTACTTCATACACCTTATATAAGTGTCGTGTTGCACATCTGAAATTTGATGGAAAACGTCTAAATCCCAGAACATTGCCGTTATTCGTTGTGTTAGTAAGACGAATGACGCAATGCCATCGGAGGCAACTTTTTCACAGGACAAGCTTTATTGATGGTTGGCGAATATCACTGTCACTCTTACATGCATTTGTTAATGTTTCAACTGTAACAGCCGAACGTGCAGTGCGTGCTCGGCATAACAGTTGTTTTAGCTTGAAGCGATAGATCAATTTTGAATGTGACGATTACTTTCAATGACATCTAATATGATGATGATGAAGCGAGCAGACAAATAGAAATGTTTGTTATTCCTATACGTGTTCAGGCGACGAATATGAATATTTTTTATTAACAAAAAGCGGAAAAGGGTAAGGTATTGCGCGAAAAGAATTATCGAGATACTTATGCTCTGTTTGAAACACATTCGAAATGGGGACATGTCTCTCCTTTTGAACGTCTGCGTGAACAACAGAATGTTGCATCCGGGAATAAGGTGCACCATTGTTCACTCATTCATACTATGGGTTCTAAAACGGTAATGAAGTGCATTTCTTATTCGTCTAATCTCCTCGGAGCTGCTGACTCTACTAGCAATAGACAACTGCTCCGAGTGATTTTGACGAATGATAAATGCGTTTTATTACCGTTTTAGAACCCCTAATTCATACTAGCTGTCTATAATCAACAAAAAAATCGAGTCACTAATGTGCAGATATGGCTGAAGTTTAGTTCGAAACAAACGGCAAGAGAGCTACCGTATGAATATGAGAGCAGCGGATGAAGCACGTGGACTGTGGTTGAAAGATATTCAAAAATGGTGCAGAAGTAACTGCTTACGTATAGACACAATCATTTTTGTTCCTCCGAATCAAGATTAGTTATATTTTATAAGCCACAAAGAATACTGTGATATTGGGCAAGACAATAACTGTCCCTCTTATGCCCTGCTTGAAACATATTTATTTGAGGCGGAATTTGCATTTCTGTATTTCTGTACGTATGCTTGATATTCTTGAAAAATCAAGCGTATCATGGACATATGAATCGGAACAGTCGTCCAATTGTATTGTGTCTGCTTTTTCCATTCCGAATATGTTTCAACAAGAGTTTAAGTTGTTCGACGATTCGCGTTGAGCAATGTAAAGCCGACTCCTGCAACAATTCAATAATTACCATAACTTGTAGCTGTGATTTAGGGTGGGGGTGTTCGATGGTCCTGTTCATTTCTAGCCTCACTATTCTCTTCAGAGCGGTCGCAATACTGGTGAGAGACGACCGCTCGGAAGAGAATAGGGAGGCTAGAAATCAACCAGCTGTCCGTATGGCATCGAACTCCCCCACCCTATTATGATTAGTCACTAGGATACTGTTGCTCTAAATTCTGTCTTATATACCAACAGTCAGTTGATGAATAACCACATGAATAGCTTGTGTCCTTTTGAACATGGCCCCTTCCCCTTATGTGCCCTGACCCCATCAATGCAAGCTTCATGAGATATTCCATAAACATCCACGCCAGTATACTCTTCTCTGTGCTCTCTCCATCTCCCATAGTCCCTAATCTCCTCTGCTTCTCTGATCCGACGAATATATTTACAGCTTCAAGGATGATGGGACTTCTTATGCATTCCACTAGAACTATCATGGTTTCCAACTGACAATGGAGAGAGACTACATCTCACAATTACGATCATTTATGGTTATGAAAGGAAACATTAGACAGTGAAGAGGGCAGTCGCCACCTTTTCGAATATGTTTCAGACAGGACGTAAATTGGCAGAAGGTTCTCTTGAGCAATTTCTTAAATTTTGCCATGGTTTTCGCTCGCCAGTACTGATGATGTGACAGACACAGTATTTCATATTTCAATAACACTGTAGTTCAATCAGGTGAAAGACAATTGCGACATGGATATTTGCGCCGTAATTGTGAAGGGGACACTTGCGCCATCGTCTTCGGTATCATAACGGCACAAATGTCCATTGCGCAATTGTCTCCCGTCCAGTTCAAGCTGCGGTCATTCGTAAGTAAACACAAGATAATTTTTCTTTTTGAACGGGCACATGGAAGGCCATAAGTTGTTCGCCTATTGACGTTGAGCAATGCGCAGGCCCTATTCTGTCAAGTGATTAATAGACAATTCAGTAACTACTCGAATTTGTAATGGTGATAAGTTACTATACTGTAGCTGGAAATTCCGCCTTACAATCGCCGCTCATTTCTGAATATCCTCGGGACAATGGCCTGTGTAATTATGAACGGGTACAAGGAGCAGCGTCCTATCCGTATCGCGTCAGCTCTCTCCATTCCGAATTTGTTTCAGCAAGTGCGCAAATTGTTCAACCGTTGGCGTCTCTGTGAATCTCTGTGATAACGATTTCAACCGGATGACCATGTCTGCGCTCTCTTTGAATATCGTACTATCTCGCGCTCACCTGGTTTGTAGGTTTACCAAGTACAAAGTGAAACATAATAAGGGAAAACGAGTGCCGCTAATATTATTGCCGCATAGGACTATGTTTCAAGCAGGACATAAGAGTGTCAGTAATAATCTTGTTCAATGCCAATATGTTGCCTGGTTCTGCTAAAAAATAACTAATCACGATTCGGAGAAACAAAAATTATTCTGTCTATAGACTCATTGGCTATTATGCCATTGTTTCAAGGACGAATGTGTTTCAAAATATAATGGTGAAAAATATTTCTCGGGTCAGTCCACTCTAGAGAACGACTTATGGACCGTTTTTCGCCCGTGCGCAGTGGTGAATTATTTTCTCTCGAACATAGACAAAAGCCAGTCCATAAGTATTTCCCTAGTCCACTCTAAGAGCAAATTGATAAAGATCGCTTTTTCTTCAGAAAGGCCCCTCTTTTCAGTTGTGCATCGATAGCACAGGTTAGCAAGACAGCGATGGCGAATTTGATCACCACACCATCATTTCTTTCGCCGTCACGTTCAAATATGTTTCACAATGTTAATAAATGTCAAGTCTGTCATAATTTTCAATTGGAGGCTCTTTTCTGCGTTAAAAAGAAGAAACACTAACACAATAATACTTTCGTCCATCGGTCTCATTGTTAATGCAATTTACCTTTTTATGAATTTGAACACCCTAGCAATCCGCAAATTTTTTCGTTCAGAAGATGGATCTGGCCGAGAATGGTGTGCCATTCGAGTTCCGTTGCAACTATTCCATAAAGAATGCGCGGGGGAACAGGTGAAATAGCTTTTTCGTGTGAAAGAATGACAACTGAGTATTGGACTTTTGCGCCATAATGGTGAAAAATGATCACTCTGCTGCGTGATGATAGCGCTCCCTTGTCTTTCACTCCTGCGTTCATGCGTTCTCGAGTACATTTTTGGGATACACTTTCCGATTCCCTAGTCCATTCTAGGGAACCCATTGTTGAATTTCTAGCCTCCCCCAATCTCTTCCTAGCGGTTGTCTATCGAAATGGGAGGCGTGACCGCTTGGACGAGATTGAAGGGGATAGAAATGCCATAATGCGTTCATAATGGCTGCCGACTGTAATATCTTACAGAAGACGCGGTCAAGTGGATGGTGGCCCCGCCCTCTGATACCAATTGCTCTCAAGGAATGGAGCTCCTTCAACCACTGGATACGGTCAACATCAGACAGGTTTGTTGACACGGCAAAAGAGAGGTTTGCAATTGCTTCATTATGGTGAAATGGTTACTTGAGCTGCGAAATGACGGCGCAATGGTTCAATTTGGCGCTCATCTATTTCACCATTTATTACAATCGCATTCAAATATGTTTCACAATATTAATATAAATAGAGTATTTCATAGTTATAAATGTCAACAACACTTGCACTTGAAAAAGAAGAAACAATAAAAATATTACAATGCTTTCATCTAGGGGTCTCGGGATTTGGAATTCCTAGCAAAATCTGCAATACTTCTTCCCGTTCAGAAGATGGATTAGGGTAATTAGTAATTAGGGTTTCTAAATCAGAAGTGATTTTCGAAGTGCTGTGTGTGTCATTTCCATGCTCGGTAGTGAATGTAAATCACTTCTGAAAATTCAGTACTATTGACCATTCATTCTGATCGGCGAGACTCAACCGTTTAGAACTATTGACTTTCGGCAAATAATACTGACTTCAGTAAGAAATAGGGAACAAAATGAAGAGATTACAGGCTACGAGCGACCGCGCTGGGCATAATGCTTTCATCAATCGGTTTCATTATTTATGCAATTTAACATTTATGAATTGGAACACCCAGCAATCCACAATTATTTCATTCAGAAGAAGGAACTGACCGAGAACGGTCTGTCATTCGAGGTCCGTTACAACTATTCCATCAAGAATGCGCGGGGGGGGAACAGTTGAAATAACTTTTTCGGGTGAAAGAATGGCTACTGAGAATTGAAATATTTTCGCCATAATGGTGGAAAAATGGTCACTTCTGCTGCGAGATGACGGCGCTCTCTTGTCTTTCACTCCTGTATTCATGCGTTCTCGAGTACATTTTTGGGATACACTTTCCGATTCCATAGTCCTTCTAGGGAACGCATTACTGATTTTCTACCCATCCCCCAATCTCTTCCTAGCTGTCGTCTATCGAAATGGGAGACGCGACCGATTCGACGAGATTGAGGAGAATAGAAATTCCATAATGCGTTCATAGTGACTGACGACTGTAATATCTTACAGAAGATACGTTCAAGTGGATGATGGCCCCGCCCCCTCATCCCAATTGCCCTCCGGTAATGGAGTTCCCCTTATCACTAGACACTAGGGGTTCAAAAACGGTAAATTTGTCGTCATTCTTCTCCGGTGCTCGGCTGTCTCACTCCATGATAGATGACCGCGCGGCGGAGAAGAATGACGGCAAATTTACCGTTTTTGGACCCCTGCTAGACACGGTCAACATCAGACAGGTTTGATGTCTGAGTGAAAGAGAACTTTATTCCCGAATGCGACAACCTACTGTTATCGCAGACTTGTCTCCATTACGAATACGTTTCATATAGAGAATAAGTGTCTCGATCATAGTTTTCTCACATTCTCTTCCTCTCGCTTCTTCATGCAAAACATTTTGTCGCCTGACCATTTACGCCAGTAACAAGAGTTTTTCTTTGTCTTCTCGCTTCGTCATCATTATGTCACAAAAGGGAGTTTTACCCAATATCATCCAAGCTGCTATATGTCATGTAGAGAGACTTCGGTATTATATGCATCTTGACATAGTTGTTGCTCATGACTGTGTATCTCGCAGTTGGAACAAATCCTGAATTCAGTTCGGAAGTCTGGGAGTCAAATACTTAACAAGTAATTAGGGTTTCTAATTCAGTAGTTATTTTCGAAGTGCTGTCTCATTTCCCTGCTCGGTAGTGAATGCAAATCACTTCTGAGAAATCAGTACTATTATGCATCCCACTCATCATGGTTTCCAACTTACAGTAAGGTGCGACTGCATTGCACAATTACGCTCATTTACGCTTATGAAGGGAGATATTAGAGAGTGGGGAGTCGTCACCTTTTCGAATATGTTTCAGACAGGACGTAAATTGGCAGAAGGTTGTCTTTAGCAATTTTTACAGTGTACCGCAATAGAAAATAATAATAAAATTCACGTTTTCGCTTGCAAGTACTGATGACTAGGGGTTCTAAAACGGTAGAGGATTTCGGTCTACCGCCGCATTTACGTGCTCGGTAGTGGATGCAAATCACTACCGAGAAAAACGCTCTACCGAGTCGGTTTACCGACCGACGAGACTCGTTGAGTCATTTTACCGGGTGGTCGGTCGGTAAATCGACTTTTGCTCGAAAGAGCGAAGAAAAATGATAGATCCACGTGGCAAACAGACAGGCTAGCGTGCTACGTCACGCCACGCTGGAACAAAGGACAATGAAAAATGTAGGAGTGGGAGTCGACGTCGAAATGTATGTTTCAACGATCATACCTACTCTTGCTACTCCATTTTTCAGCAATTTTGTTGAAAAAATAGTCTCTCAGATAAGTTTTAGCCAAATCGTATATATATCTGGAACAGGCCGTACGACACAACAAACCAAATAGAAGTGGAAACATATCCCAAATTGTATTTCCTAACATTTTTGAGAAAATTGCATTCTGGATATAAACGATTTAGCTCAAACTTATCTGATAGACTATTCTTTCAACAAAATTGTTGAAAATGGAGTGGCAATAATAGGTATGATCGTTGAAACATACATTTCGACGACGACTCCCCCCAATTCATTTCTCATTGTCCTTTGTGCCAGCGTGGCGTGACGTGGCACGCTAGCCTGTCTGTTTGCCACGTGGATCTATCATTTTTCTTCGCTCTTTCGCGAAAAAGTCGATTTACCGACCGACCACCCGGTAAAACCACTCGACGAGTCTCGTCGGTCGGTAAACCGACTCGGTAGTGCAAATGCACGGTAATATTTTTTATGCCGGTTTACCGAGCCGTCGGTTTTACCGATTTAGAACCCCTACTGATGATGTGACAAACGCAGTATTTCGTATTTCGCCGGCACTGTATTTCAAGCAGGTGAAAGGCAATTGGGCCATGGATATTTGCGCCGTAATGGTGAAGTGGACACTTGCGCCATCGTCGTCGGCATAATAACGGCGCAAGTTTCCATTACGCAGTTGTCTTCTGTTCAGTTCAAGCTGCGGCCATTCGCGAGTAAACACAAGAGAGTGGGTCCTTTGAATGGGCACACGGAAAAGCGTTAAAAATTAACAGCATCAGAGAACGCACCAGGTGTCAACGTTCTCTTCATTTCAAATATGTTTCAGCTAGGGCATAAGTTGTTCGACGATAGACGTTGAGCAATGCGCCCGCTCTACTCTGTCAAGTGAGAAATAGACAATTCAATAACTCGAATTTGTAATGGTGATAAGTTACTATACTGTAGCTGATAATTCCGCCTTATAATCGCCGCTTATTTATGCATATCCTCGGGACAATGGCCTGTGTAATCTTGAACGGGTACAAGGAGCGGCGGTCGATCTGTATCGCGTCAGCTCTCTCCGTTCCGAATATGTTTCAGCTAGTGCACAAATTGCTCAACCGTTGGCGTTGAACAATATAAAGTGATCATCGCTTTTATAAACAATTAAATAACTATTTACCCAAATTTGTAGCTGTTATAAGTTACTATACTGTAACTCAAAATCACACATTCGGAATTAATGTACTGCTTCAACTATGATGGTACTAGGGTTACGTCATAAATTGTTCGACGATTCGCTTTGAGCAGTTCATATCTGGCTGGTTTTGGGATAAGCTATTGAATATCTATCCGAACTTGTAGCTCATTAAAGGGACCTTGTCACGATTTTTGAAGTTACTCTCAGATGAAAGAGCGCAAAATTCTGAGCAGAAAACTTGTTTATGCATATACTCAGAAATCGCTCGTTCTCGAGATATAGCGCCTGGAAGCGGCGTCCAGGTACCAATCGATCCGTGTTTTAG